>VDFB02083932.1:0-36529 GCA_007258455.2 Sequoia sempervirens
GGAGACATATTTTGGATGCTTCTATCTATATACCCACAAGGTTTTCCACTTAGTGGAGCTTAGTAAGAAACTAGGAATGGATTTGAAATTGGACATATCTAAAGCATATCATAGGCTATCTTGGCCCTTCCTCTCTTTTTTTCCTTAAACACTTTCATTTTAAAGGAAGGTTTCTCAAGTTAATCACCTCTTGTGTAACTACTCCTAAATTTTTGGTTTTGGTGAATGGTTTTCTCAAGGGGTTTTCTTCTTGTGGTTATGGTTTAATGCAAGGTGATCCTCTTTCTTCCTACCTCTTTATAATAGTAGCTGAAATTCTAAGAAGAAACATTCAAAATATTTTAGATATGAAGTTGCTAAAAGGGTTCAAGGTTGTCTCCTCTATTCCTCCAACTACTCACCAACAGTTTTTGGATGATACTATTCTTATGAGCGAAGCCTTGGTTGTTGAAGATAGCCACATGAAATCAATCCTTAATTATTATGCTAAGGCTTCAGGCTAACATATTAAGTATAAAAAAGTAAGATATACTTCTTTAATTCATAACATATTGTTAAAGATAGAGTTATGTGCATTCTAGGCTATTACGATGTTGTTCTCCCTACTTCCTACCTTGTCCTTACTCTTATTTCAAAACAACCAACTAGTAATTATTGGAATTACATCTTGGAATGAATTCAAAAAGAGTTGGCTTGGGGAAACTCCTAGGTCAATCTAGAAAAATACAACTACTCAAAGCTTTGTTACAAAACATCCCAGTTTATTACCTATCTCTTTTTAATATCCCTATCTTCATTGTGAAAAATATAGAATTGATCTAAAGGAGATTTTGTGGTCTGGGATAGAAGAGAGGAATAAAATTCCTTTAGTGGGTTGGTAAAATGTGTGTGCTTTGGAAGGGACAAGTGGTCTTGGTATTAGGAGGTTGAAACTCTTCGATAAAGGTCTTATTGCTAAAATGGGTTGGTGTCTTCTAGAAGGTGCTAAAGATTTAGTTAAAATATTAAGAGCTAAATACTTGGAAAATAGGGAGTAGGGTTTCTTTCTAAGTGCTTTGGAGCTACCTTATGGTTCATTTTTTTGGAACAATCTCCTTGAAATAATAAGTGTTGTAAAAATGGGGGTGAAAAAAGAAATGGAAATGGTCAAGATACTGAATTTTGGGATGATGTCAAGATTAATTGCTCCCCATGTCATCCATCAGCCATATCCTCTTAATTAAACAGAGTATTATTATAAATTTTGGAAAGTAGTTTGTTAGGTATACTATCTAGGATGGATTGAAGCTTGAATGGATAAATTTCAAAAATCAATTAACTAGAGCTAATTTCAAAGGAGGGAGACAACAAAACTAGGATGCAACTTTACAAGCCTTACTTCAAAGGATTGTTGAGCCTGAATTTTTTCAAAGGACAAAAAGATGAATGGATTTGGACTAAAATTCCTTCAAGGAGCCTTTTGGTGAAGTATACTTATGAAGTTGTGGAAAATATTTTGATTACTAAGGATGATTTTCATTGGAACCTTGTCTAGATAAAAAGCTTGATTCCCAAAGTGAATTGCTTTTGGTGGGTTATTTCCCATGGAAATATTCTAACCACTGATAACCTAAATAAAAATGGTTCCAATTTTTCAATAGATCATACCTTTGTAATGAAGAAGAGGAGACAATAATACATCTCTTCTTCAACTTTTCCTACTAAAGAGAGGTTTGGTGATTCTTTCTCCCTATCCTAATGACCAAATGGGTCATTCCTTCATCAATAAAGTAGTTTTTGGATAGTTGGAATGTTTTCCCCTATTCCCATAATACAATTGTTGACCTATGGAGATAAGATCCTCATTTTATAGCCTAAGGTTTATGGAAGGAGAGAAATAACAAGATCTTCCAAGAATCTACTAAAAATAACAAAAATGTTTGGATCTATGATCCATCAAAGTGCATTCCCTCTTATAAAAAAAATAAAATAAAACAAATGTGGGGATGTAGAGGAGGTGGATCAAATGCTTAGGACCCTAGGTCATGAAGGGTCTAGAATGATCAGCTACCCTGATCTGCCTCGCCCTAAGGATTGTTCAATGGTCAATTTAATGTTTTAAGAGGGTTGAAAGGGAGGGCTATTGATATTCCACTATCCTTCTGCAAACTCGAGAAGTTTAGGGAAATAGATGAGCTAATAAAGTGGATATCACCTCCCAAACAAGGTTCCTCGAGCATGTGAAGGGAGATGTCAGCTCACAAGCTTGAAGGTGCAATCATTGCCACAACAAAAATAGTGAAATCTAGTACTGTAATGCTTTAGAGATTTAAAAATTGTGAGGAATGTTGTGAAAAATATCAAGAAGTGTGTAGAAACATGAAGTGGGTGTGAAGAAGCTTGAAGAAAAATAATCTTGAATTGAGTGAATGAACGAATGTTTTAGCATGGATAGAGACCCAAAAGAGTCGTTCTAGGTCAGTCAAGGGCATAGGGGTAGTAGTCTTCATTGCTAATGGAGAAGTGTAATGCCTCTATAGATGTCTGCATTCCTCACTAGCATCCCTATTAAAAATTCCCCAGCCGACACTAAATATAGCCACCAAGTGGGTGGAAGCGAAATGGATGATGTGGAATAGCATTTTGAGGTTTAATTTTTTATAAGGTGAGGGGATGAAAATGGGGAATTTGCAAAGGGTGAAAATTCACTCCATTACATTTTTCCCCCACTTTAGTGAGCATATGTGCTATCAAATGCAAGGTAAATTAGATTGAAATAGTTTAGAATTGTATACCTGAACCATCAAGGAAGGAGACTACAATCTAACCGAACCAAAAGAAAAAGAAGAGGAGCTAGCTCATAGGTCTTGAGACCCAAGGAGAGTCAAAAAAAGTGCATCGCAGATCCACAGACCCACAGATGGTGAACAAAATTTTGTATAGGTCCTTAGAGATACAAAGTTGAACAAAGAGATCTTGTAGGATATAATCCCTTCACAAGTCCTCAAACTTGGAAAGGAGGTGCCCCCCAGGTGCTCGATTCTAAAGGAAGCTAGATGTAGGACGGTCTATAGAGTTTGGTGGGGCCTTACAAGTATTGGATCCTATAAGGTCGATTGAAAAGTAGCTTCATAGGCGCAAGGACAAAGAAACATGTTAATTCATAGACAAAACATGTTGGATATAAAAAAGAATCTAGAGAAGAAGACATGTAGATAGTCACACAGATAGTCAAAAATTGAAGGAAGAGATTTCAAAGGGGTCCCTCATGAACCTTTCAAAAGAGAGGGGTTCCACTCAAGGGACGCTCAATTTGAAAGTGAATAAAAAATATTTAAATGAGACAATATTTTTTGCCAATGATTCTAACATTGAGGATTCCTTCTAAAAGATTCATTTCATAAGGAATTCAAAATAAATAATGGTCCCTCACAAGGGAAAGTATGGATTCTCTTATGAATCTGACATGAAATAAAAATTCATCTAGGAATTCATGTTGAAGAATGAAATTTTTTGAAAAAAGGTCATAGATTTATAAAGAAGAGTTTTTTTGGCCACCAAATGCAACTTTTGAAAATCAAAGTAATGTGAGAGCCCCCTCTTAGGATGGTGTGTGCCAAGCATATAGTCATGTGAGATCCTAAGGAGAGAAAAGAAAGAATGAAAGTGGTCTTGTAGACCATGGAACATGATGATATGTAATTGTGGTAATTTTGTCACACATGCGATGGAAAACACATAAGCACCACAACATAAAAATGCAAGAAAAGAAGAGAGAAATATAAAAGGAAAGGAGAAACAAGGATGTCATGAACAAGAGATAGGGGGATCTAATATTTGAGGGTCAGAGTTGCTCATAAATATAGATAGATAGATATAATAATATATAAATGAACTCTCATCAACCCCTACTTTATCAAACCATGTGAAGAAGGGAACATGAAAAGAAAATGAGAATAAAAAATTGGGTCAACATGGAAGGGAGGCTTAAATTCCCCAGCACTTTGCATCATCCCTAATTGTCAAAATTCAAGGCACAAAAAAGAGAAGAATAATGTGACAAATAGAGGAAGTTTTGTGACTCAAAAACACTCTTGTATCCAAGTACCTATGAGGGTGAAAAGGGTCATCTAGGAACACATAAAACAAGCACAGTGGAACACAAAACACACACACACACACCATCTAATTTATAGATAAAGAAGAGGAACCCCCTACTTCTCATTAACCAGTGAGGTTGTCATTCTCCCAATATAGATCATCACAAGTGCAAGATGGATGAGCCTTCAAGGGAAGAATATCAAAGGGGGTACCCTCTAACTCTCCTACAAAAAGAGCAGAGGAAGAAGTCCCTTCAAGGTCTTCTCCACTAAGTTCTTGTGAGGTGAATATCAACAATCTCGCAAAGATCATTAATAGGGTTGAGACATCATATAAAAAGTTGAACACACACTTTATAGGAGTACCATGTGTTAGCTCAATTGGAGATGGAGGTGGCACCGAGATCCACTACTAGCCTCATTGAAAGATTCAAGGGAAGTGATGAACTCTGAGGATGATAGGGCTTCCTTCATCACTAGGACGACAAAAGCTAATGTAGAGCCACCCTCCAAAGAATTTGAACCCATTTTATTATCCCCATTTCTATTAGGGTCATCCTCCATCTTTTACTTCATTGAAGGATGTGAAATCCCCATGGATGAAGTGGAGGGCGAGGAGGAGAAGGAGGAAACCATAGTAGACACATCTAGGGCAAGGGCACCATGGAAATTTTGGTCTTTTGGTTTCTAAGCTTGATTTTGTGTGTTTTATCACATGTTTGGATGTAATAAGGTCTAATTGAGACCATTTTGATGTATTTAGGTCATATAGATTCATTTAAGTGTGTTTTGTAAATGTTGTCAACATGTTGCAAAAAATTGCTTTGCAACTTTGTAAATTTTGCTTTGTAGGGAAGGTGAATGGTCATCCATTTAAAAATTGGTTGGATACCATTGGTTTTCAATTAGAAATTTTTAAAATTGCCTCACAAACTTTAAGGAAACACTTTTGATGTGATTTTGGTGGACAAGTAATTGAATAAACTTTGTTTTCTATTGAAATTTTTATGTTTTTCTATAGTTTTGAGATCTGTATAGCCTCGAACAATAGATTTATGATCTGAAACATATGTGGAAAGTTGAAGCAATGAATCTTATTTGATTTGGTTGTGGTGTGATTTATTTTTATTTAGAAATAAGTTATTTTGAAGAGTTTCTTTAAAAAAAATCTGTAAAAACCCCAATTTTAAGGGTTTATGAACAAAACCATGCTTTGCAATGCATTCCATTGTTGAATCTTGGCTCAACTGGTGGAATGGAGGGGATTAGCATGTTCTTAGAGATTTTTTTGTTGTTTAGAGCAAGGGATAGAATTTGGGGTGGTTTTGTCCAAGCCCTAACCTAACATCTTCATGTGTTAGGCTTAGGTAGGTTAGTGAATTAGTAGGATAGCAATTTGGTAATGAATTCTGGTGATAAAAACTACATTTTGGGACCCTATGCAACATGTTAGAACTAATGGTTTGGATTTTGGGTATTTGGTGATTGAATTTGGTACTCTTACTTTAGAAAAGTGGCCTAATTTAGCCTTGGAGCAGCGTAGTAGGTCAAATTTGAAGAATTTGTTTCAAAAGAATCCTATTATCAAATGAGATATGTCAAAGAGGAGTCTAATGGGTGTCGGAAATGGTTACGGGTTTGTGGAGAAATGAACTTCTCTAAAAGATATTCTTGAAAACCTAGGTTTGAAGACCTAGAAGGAGGATTGTGAAATTGAGTTAAGCCATCCTAGTTAGGGTTTGAAACTTGAAGAAGTTGATAAATAGTGTTGTTTGAACCTACTCCACCCTGCTCTACATTACCTTGTATTAGAGCATAGTTTTTGATTATGAAGTGGAAAAGTGAATGAAAATTGGCATAAACAAGATGCCTCCAAAAAGCAATCCAATAGCCAAACAATTCAGAGAACTAAAGGAACAATATGAAAAGGAGGTGAGGCTTTATAAGGAGTCTCATGAAGCTTCCCTTGCCAGAATAGCATACTTGGAGAAGAATCAAAGAAGAGGAATGGTTAGTGGTGACCAAAGTGATAAGGGGGATGAGGGTGAGAGTGAGAACTCTCTAGTAGGAGTCCATGATGATGAGGACTTGGACCCTGAAGAGATGAAAATGTTTAGGATGCTAAAGGCTATCAAGGGGGATAATACTCCAAAGGTGAAAGTTGAAGTGCCTATGTGTTGTGGAAATATGGACAGTGAAGAAGTATTGGGTTGGATAGATGCTCTTGATAATTTCTTTGAATTTGAGGAGGTAGAAGACAATAAGAAGGTGAAATTTTAAAAAACAAAGTTGAAGGGCCCTACCCTAACATGGTGGAACTATGTTCAAGAAGAAAGAGTATAGAAGGGAAAAACAAAGATAAGTTCATGGGACAAAATGGTAGCTAAGGTGAAGGTAGAATTTCTACCTGTAGATTATGCAATTTAGACCTTTAGGAGGCTACAAATTTAAACCAAAAGGAGTTAGATGTGATGGCACACATTGAAGAATTACATAGGTTGAGTATTAGAGAAATACATACTAAAGATGAGGTAGAAAAGGTTGCAAGGTATCTAAGTGGGCTTCGGCTCAACATTCAAGATAAAATTGGTCTCACAACACTAAGGATAGTTGAGGGGTGTTTTCAATTAGCTGTCAATGTAGAGGAAAGAATCAAGTGGAGACATGAGTAGCAAGGAATATGTAGGGGAAATAATTTTAGAGATAGAGGCAATTTTGGTGGAAGAGGGCAGTCACAAAAACAAGGAGAATCAAGTAGCCACCAAGAGAAAAGTGATGAATCAAGTGGCAAAGGTAATTTCAAAGGAAGAAGACCTAATGGTAGAGGTGGGTTTGGTGGAAAAGGGAGAGGGTCAAACACCTTCTTAGGAAGATGTTACAATTGCAACCAATTTGGACATCTAGCATGGAAGTTTTTAGACAAACAAGCATCAAGTTCCCATGGAGGTGAGTGAAGGACCCAAATTGTGCATGAGGAAGACAATGAAAGTAAATTCACCATCTCAGCATACTACCCCTGAGATAGGCGAGTCTTTGATATTGAGAAGGACACTCATTAAGGTTCCAATATTCAAAGAGCCTCCAAAAATGAAATCCTTGTTTAGGACCACATGTAAGTCACATGGAAAGGTATGAAAAGTAGTTGTTCATTCAAGTTCTACTAATAACTTGGTTTCTTTATAAATGGTAGAGAAATTGAATATGAAGAGAATTCCTCACCCCATACCATACAAAGTGTCTTGGTTAAATAAAGGTCAACAAGTATTGGTAAATGAGAAAACATGGGTAGAGTTTAATATTGGGAGTTATAAAGATAAAATCCTTTGTGACATCATCCCCATGGATGTTTGTCACTTGCTGCTAGGAAGGCCTTGGCAGTATGACAGAAAGGCAAAGCATGATGGCCATAAAAATGTCCATGTAATAGATAAATATGGAGTTTCATTTACATTAGCACCCCTACAAGATGAAGAGTTTGATAAAAAAGTTGGGTCTAGTATTATGGTGTTTGGGGAGAAAAGGTTTTTGAAAACATTGAAGGATGAAGGTGGACATGAATAATTTTCCTTAGTGATCAGACCTAAATCTGCATTTGCTTTAGTAGCAAACAAAGTTGAGAGTATACCTAGTGAGGTTCAAGACTTGTTAGAAAAATATAAAGACATTGAAATTGATGAGTTACCAAGTTATTTTCTTCCCATGAGAGATGTTAGCCATTATATAAACCTAATCCATATTGCAAATTTTTCAAACAAGGTTGCATACAAGATGGCCCCTAAACAAAATCAAGAGATAAGAAGGCAGGTTCAAAAATTGCTAGATAAAGTCCTAATAAGGGAATGCTTGAGCCCTTGTGTTATTTCTATTATTTTAGCACCTAAAAAGGATGGGGATTGGATATTGTGTAGTGACTCAAGGGAAATAAAAAAAATCACCATTAGATATAGGTTCCCAATACCTAGAATGGAGGATCTAATGTACTGCTTGGGAGGTGCATGCTATTTTTCAAAGATTGATTTAAAAAGTGGTTATCATTAGATTAGGATAAGGGAAGGAGATGAATGGAAAATTAAATTTAAAACCAATGAAGGTCTATATGAGTGGATGGTAATGCCATTTGGACTGTCAAATGCTTCAAGTACATTTATGAGACTTATGAATGAGGTTTTGAAGCCTTTTATTGGAAATTTTTTTGTTGTATATTTAGATGACATTCTTGTTTTTAGCAAGACAAAGGAAGACAACTTGCAACATCTTGACATGGTTTTATAGAAGTTGAATGAGGAGAAGTTGATGATAAATCTCAAAAAGTGTGAATTTATGAAATAAAAGCTTGTGTATCTTGGTTTTGTGATCTGCAAGGGTTCATTGAAGATGGATCCCATAAAAGAAGAGGCAACTCTCAGTTGGCCAACTCCAAAGTTAGTAGGGGAGGTAAGAAGATTTCATGGTCTTGCATGTTTCTATAGGAAATTCATCAAGAATTTTAGTCACATTTCCTCACCAATCATTGACAACATTAAGGGAGATAAAAGGAAGAAATTTCAGTGGACTAATGAGGCAAAAAAAAGCTTCAAATATCTGAAAAATAGAGTGGCACAACAACCTATCCTTGATTTACCTGATTTCAACAAGGTTTTCACTATAGAGTGTGATGCAAGTGGTTTTGCAATTGATGCAGTCTTAAGCCAAAAAGGTAGAACGATGGTTTTTTTTAGTGAAAAGTTTAATGAAGCAAAAAGGAGGTATTCATCATATGATATAGAGATGTATGCAATGGTACAGGCCTTTAAGAATTGGAGACACCACCTTTTGCCAAAGGAGTTCATTATTTTCACTGATAACCATGCTTTGCAGTTTATAAATAGTCAAGACAAGCTAAGTCACAGACATGTAAAATAGTTGGAGTATTTGCAGAGCTATACCTTTACCATCAAACAAAAAAAGGCCAAGCCAACAAAGTAGCTGATGCTCTAAGCCAGAGGTCAATGTTGGTGCATGAAATACAACTTCAAAGTGTGGGGATAGAAGCCTTGAAGGATATGTATGCTAAAGATGATGACTTCAAAGAGGTATATTCTATTGTGCTCAGTTTATTAAAGATACTTTTCATGAGGAATTTTCTGATTTTCTATTGCAAGAAGGCTTGTTGTTTAAAGGTGCTCAATTATGTATACCAAGGTGCTCCATGAGAGCCAATTTGATAAAGCAAAAACATTGTCGTAGTTTAGGAGGGAATTTTGGGGTTGATAAGACATTAGATTAGGTAAGGAGATTCTAATTTTTGCAAAAAATGCAAGTAGATTTCAGAAAGTTTGTGGAAAGTTGTACAATCTACCAAAAACCCAAGGGTTCTACTTCTAATGTAGGAATTTATTAGCCCTTACCAATACCTAATAGACCATGGGAGATTTTAAGCATGGATTTTGTATTATGTTTTCCAAGAACTCAAAGGGGTTATGACATTGTATTTTTTGTTGTGGATAGATTCATTAAGATGGCTCACTTTATCCCATGCAAGTGCACAAACAATGCTTCTCATTTTGTAGGGTTATTCTTCAAAGAAATAGTTAGAATTCATGGTCTTCCACTAACAATTGTTTCAAACATTATTGGTCACTTTTGGAGGACCCTTTGGAGAAAGCTTGGAACTAATTTGACTTTTAGTACTTCCTATCATCCACAAATGGATGGGTATACTGAAGTTGTCAATAGATCACTTGAAAATCTCTCAAGATGTCTCACAAAAGAGCATGGAAAACAATGGGACTTGGATCTTCCACAAGTTGAATATGCTTACAATGATTCCATCAATAGAAGCATTGGGAAAAGCCCTTTTGAATTAGTGCAAATTCTAAAACTAGGAGGTGTATTTGAGCTTAGAGATTTGATAGGGATGGAGAAGAGGAGTGCTGAGGGAGAAGCATTTGTTGAAGCTATGTAGGAGATACACTAGCAAGTTAGAGAAAATTTGTAGAAGAGTGTTGAAAAGTATAAGAAGCATGCTAATTTGAAAATAAGGGATGTACAATTTAAGATGGGAGACTTGGTACTTGCACATATAAAGAAGGAAAGGTTTCCAAAAAGAAAATACACCAAGTTGTTGATGAAGAAAATTGGGTCTTGCAGAGTGGTCCATAAGTTTGGATCCAATGCATATGAGATAGAACTCCCTCTTGGAGTTGCTATCTCCACTATATTTAATGTTGCTAACTTATACCCTTTCAAGTGATTTGTGGATGTAGGTATAGGTGTTGATGCTGATGTTGCTAATGAATATTGGGTTAAAGATGTACCACCTACTAAACCATTGAAGTTTGAAGTCATTTTAGACACAAAAGAGGTGAAGATATCAATACACAAGGTCCATAATGAATATCTTGTGAAGTGGCAAGAATTACCCCTTGAAGATGCATCATGGATGTTAGAAGATGATATCAAGAAGAATGGAACATTAGTACAAGAGTTGATCTCGGGTGGAACTTAAGATTCTTTTCTATTCAAGTGTATGGTCTAGGGGCACCATGGAAATTTTGGTCTTTTGGTGTCTAACCTTGAGTTTTGTGTGTTTGATCACATTTTTAAGTGTAATAAGGTCTAATTGAGACCATTTTGATGTATTTAGGTCATATAGGGTCATTTAAGTATGTGTTTGTAAATGTTGTCAAAATGTTACAAAAAGTTGCTTTGCAATTTTGCAAATTTTACTTTGTAAGGAAGGTGAACAAAAATCTAATTGAAAATTGGTTGGAGACCATTGGTTTTTAGTTATAAATTCTTAAAATGGCCTCAAAAACTTTGAGGCAACACTTTTTATGTGATTTTGGTGGAAAACCAATTGAATAAACTCTATTTTTTGTTCAAATTTTTTGTTTTTCTATAGTTTTGAGATCTATATGGCCCCGTATAGTAGATTTATGATCTGAAACATATGTGAAAATTTGAAGAAGTGAATCTTCTTTTATTTGGCTAAGGTGTGATTGATTTTTATTGATAAATAAGTTAGTTTGAAGAGTTTATTTGAAATCTATCTGTAAAACCCTAGGTTTAAGGGCAATCCCACAAAGCCGGGTTTACAATTTCTAGGAGGAACTAATTTTGCTGAAATCACATATTTTAAGAAAATATAATGATTTAAGCCTTAAAACGTTCCATTTAAGGGTATGTGTAGGATCATCATGGAAAAATAGGCCCTTATGGCAAAAATTTAGAAAAATGATTAGGCAACTTGGCGTAAAATTTGACTAAGTTATCTATATTGTTTCAAAAATATGTAAGAATAGAATCTCTAGAAAATTGAATGTAGTTTCTAAACTACTAGGTTTATTTAAAAATAAATAAAATGTATTTGGTGAAAATTTGAAATTTCAATGCAGTAGTACTTAAATTTCAGGGAAAAAATAAGAAGTAGGTGTCTGTCTGACCACCATAACCATAATAAAATGATAATATTTTTTTATAATATTTTATATATAAGTAGGGACTCATGTTCGGATGTGATGCATATTTTTTTGTAATTTTTTTCCAAGTAAATAATTAATTATGAATTTTTATTACAACTTAAAAAATATAAAACTCATATGTCGACCACCTTAACTTGGTCAAAAATTCATGAAATTTATTTTTTCCTTTTTTAATCCTATAGTATGTGAAGCATAGAATGTGACACATGTCTAGTTCAAAAAATGTGATACCGTTTGAAAGTTAGAGATGTTTTCACTCACCTATTGATCGACTTTAGTCATAATTCTAATAGAAAATGAATAATAATTATTTATTAAATTCAAATTAAAAGCATAATTTATATTGGTGGAAAGTTGAGAATCTCCTCTAATAACCCTTTTCATTTCATCAATTTTGGGTAAAAAAGTTGTTAGCCATACCCTACAAATACCCATAATATTCCCACTTTTGGCCCATCATGATCCTGCACATACCCTTAAAGAATTCCAATTGAAGAGGGTTTTATCAAACTACCTTAAATCAAACCCCTTGGATAGAACCCCACTATTTTTAATCCATACCTATAATAGAGTCTCCTTTACACCTATTAAAATATTGATAAAAATACCACTTTTATTTACCTTTTGGGGGATCAAATGAATTCATTTAAAATTTATTTTTGTAAGTATGTAGTCCTTATTATAAGCTTCCCAAAATTATAATTTTAAATAAATTTAATTTTATTATTATATTTATTTTTATTTCTAGTGAATGTAGGTTTTTCACGATAATCAAGCTCTCTATTCTACACGTGTGGAAAAATAGAAAATTATTAGAAAAATAAAATAAAATTATTAGTGGACCAGATATTGAAGTCCTTGATCCAACAAAGAAAAATAAATTGAATTTTGATACATATAAAAAAAAGTTACGAGTTATACAGTTGCACTATGTCTAATTATAATTGGTTTGAATTGAAATTTGATTAAAGAAAAATATTCAATAAAAGACTATCTAACCAAGTGGAAGCACTAAATATTGGAGTTACAAATCTAAATTTGAAATAATTAGAATTTTATCCTTCATGGAAAAAAGGTTATCCGTTATACGGTGAGAGTCACTTTTTGAAAATGTTGTTTTCTAAAAAACTAGTTTTTGAGGGAGATGGAAAAAGAAGTGCAATTTGATTCCAAAATTTTGAAAAAAAAATATATTTAGAATCTATAAACAAAATTTACAAAACTCTAGTTTGCATCATCTTTAAATTCTCATGGTTTAGCCGCTATAGGTACATGAAAGTGAAGATTTAGTTGAAAAATTTATTTTAATGTCTAGTTTGGCCAAAATTGTAAACCACTATTGTGGGATCACCCTTAAGGGCTTTGTGAAAAAACCATGCTTTGTAGCCCATTCCACTACTGAATCATGGCCAAACTTAGTGGAATGGAGGGGATTAGCATTTTCTTAGAGATTTTGTTTTTCTAAAGTAGAGGATGGAGTTTGGGATTGTTCAAAGCCTTCCTCTAATTCTTGCACTCATGTGCAAGGTGATTTCTACAACTTCAAGAGATAGAGGTTGTAGCCTAGGAAGGGATGGGAGACTCCTATTTAACAATAAAAATATCCATCATGACCATTTCTAGTGGAGGGAGGGACTCCTAGATAGGAATAGGAGGAAGAAATGGAGAGGAAGATACAACAACAATGAAGGGATAAGACTATATAGCACCTCAGCGGGAGGCCCCTTCCCATTCACTACCTTAGAGGTAGGATTAACAAGAGGTTGCAGATGCCAAGACATAGAAGATGCTCCATGGGGACCTTTCCCATTACAATGTACAAAATGGGCCAAGGCACCATGGGTAAGATAGGAAGTTCAAATGCCTGAGACTTGGCCTTCCACCAAGTGAGCACCATCGGAATCCTCATCAAACGTATAGGATAGAAAGTCAATGGTGTCGTAGTAGGGCAAGAGGAAGCAATAGGTGGAACAATAGAGTAAGAATAAGAGCCCTAACAAGACTTCTCCTCCCTTTTTTAAGCAGTGGAGGGTGTTGAGCATCTGGAATACTGAGAGGGGGGTGTGAATCAGTATTCCTTAAAACCATTCACATAAAATCCATCTAAGAATTATCACACATCTGATATAATTGCTAGAGGAAGACATGAAATCAAGAAAAAACATTAACACACATGAACACCCAAATTTTAACATGAAAAACCCAAAATAGGAAAAACCACGATGAGGATTAACTCACAATATAATATATTTGGATATAGAATACTACAGAGCTCACCATCCTTGAAAGGATCACATCTTGAATACAAAAATGGATGGCTAAATACCAAGATATGAAAGTGTATTGCTCACTTCCACAAGTGTGAACTTATTAATAATGTACCTTCCCTATGCTAGAGTTTAGTTTGGGTGAAGCACAATGCTTGAATAATTCACTCAGCTGCTCATCCATACAATTTTCACATATTCATTTTTAGCTTCTATCGTGCAAAAATTCTTCTCTTTTCCTCTCTTTCTCACCACACACATCGACACCAATGAGTGTCTTACATATATACATGTGTTTCCATATTTCTTAATTAGGTTGGCCTAATTAGAGAAACCTTAGTTCAAAAACTATCTCTATTGGCATGGACCTAAGAGAGATCCCTTTAATATTAATATGTAGTTAGCTCAAACATAGACAAACCAAAACTCTAAATATATGTACACTCCATCAAACATGCAACACAAAAACTTATTAACTCATTCAATTCTCCCCCGGATGACATCAATTTACTTATCTTCGACACCACACGGTATGATAATTAATTATGAGAAAATGTGGAATCTCCCACAATAGATTGTAGGAGGAAAAATCACCGAGGTCTGCAAAATAGAATACTATCATTCATATCTCCCAAATTCCTTCACATATCATCATTAAACTCCAAGGTAGAATACACCTTGTAGACTCAAACTTGTGTAAAAAGTCCTATAATGATATATTTTACTAAGATATAATCCAGACTAAAAAAATGATGTACAAAGCTAGTGTAAAAGCATAGCACTATTCACAACCAATTGATAATAGTACATCACAACCCATACACCCTCATTAGTTGAAACCATGTTAGAGAATGCAATTGATGTCAAGGAATCATGTTATCAACTTCTGAGAAGATCATACAAAATAAGATAGTCCGGATCAAAATACTAGATCAATAGGCATTTATAACTAGAGTAGAAAAATATTGGAAATCAACAAAATTCCATTATCTATTGACATCAATGACAACCTATCAATTTCCAACAATCTCCCCCTTTGTCATTGATGGAAACACACAATGTGAAAACCTTAAAAAATACCTCTTCCCAACATGCACACAAAAAAAATTCAATTTCCTCTCTATTTTCACATGATGCTTCTCTCTCTTCCCCCCTTTGACATCAATGGCGAAGGAAAAAGGAATTTTAGTGCTTTAATAGTCCCTTTGTAGATTATAACACTCCCCCTAAGGAGTACATTCAAGAATTAGTGATGATAAATGACTAATAGTAGGTGGTAGATGACTAAATCTAGTTAAGAATCCCTCTCCATGAGGATCTCCCTTAATTCCAAAGATTCATTGCTTCTATCAAAGTGCTACATAGATAATTGATATCAAATAAAGTATCATTTCCTTCAACCATAGTTTTTGGAGAAGCATAAGATTCAAAACCCTTTCAGCAACAAAATGAACATAGTAGATATGAGCACACTCAATCTTGATTAGATTTGTGAGCTTCCCATGCATCTCAATCAGCTTTCCTATTTCTTTGTGTGATGCAAGGTATTCTTCATGTAGTCTTGTCAAACCATAGCAAGTCTAATCATCCTGACTAAGAGAAAGATCAAATGTGCTTGATGAAAACTTAATTTGGGTTTCAATCCTGCTCTCAAAATCCTTCGGCCTTTGAATTGCATTAGGACAAGACCAATAGAATGAAAATAATCTCTTATTGTATTCCTCACAATGTTGAATATTCTTATGTTTATCAAGTGCCAAGCTATGAGTAGTCTTGCACTAATATACAATTTCCAAAAATGTTTTTCTTTCAACCCAAGAGACCATGTCACTTATTGCTTTGCTCTTTAATTCATTGAATCTATTATTTAATGCATTTGATCTTTCTTTAATGAAATAAGAAGAACTAGAAACAACGCTAGGAGCTACCTAAAGATGTTTCCTACTTCTGGCGAAGTGCTTGAGTCTCCTAGGAGTAGGGTCCATCTAAGCAACGAGGGCATGAATCACAAATGCTTTCCTCTTTTCTCCAATGACAAACTTTGGTTTACCAAAGACAAACTCAAACTCTTCAAGAGCTTTAGCTACTTCAATGTAGGTTCCAAACCTAGGCCTGTTGAGATCCTAGGGGCTATTAACAAACAATTTAATGCAACTAGCATCATAATCCTTCTCGATTTCATATCCAAACTCAAGTAACCATGAATTCCTTGGTTCAACTACCTTGATGATGTAGCTATTAGAGTTTACCAAAAATATTATATCATTCTTATAATTTGAAACCAATTGTCTTGGAATTATCCTTCTTATGTTCATTTTCCTTTGAAACTTTCCAAAGAATGCACCAAGGGCATCTTCTAGAGCATCTAAGTCCCCAATGTTTCTTAAAATATCCTCAATCTAATGAGAAACCAGTCAAGTATTCTCCCAATTCACTTCTCCTAATCCATGCATCTCCTTCATAAAGTATAAAATCAAGCATAAAACTAATGTACCATATTTGAATGTTCCTTTCTTCTTCATGAAATCTCTTAGATTCTGTAGTAGTTGTTGTCAGAGCAACTCACATAGATCATAATTAGTTTTGTTCTCTATCATATCTAATGCAAGATCAATTGTGGTAGTGGAGACATTTCTCTCACCAAGAATCATTTGTGAAATAACTAAGCTTGCATATTGAACTTTTGGGTTAGAGATTCCAACAAATGTGTTCCTCGTTAAACACTTTTCTCTATCAAAGTTACGAACAAGAGTTGGTCCAGAGGATGATAGTCCAGTTACTTCCCTGATTACATCTTTGGATATCATATACAATTCATTAAGCCACATAAAATCACCATGAAGTCTGCTAAGCACCATTCTGATGCATCTTCCTTCACTACTAAAATCCAAAAAATTATTCCATACATCCAATTTCATTTTTTGTAAGCACATTGTACTATGGTTTTAGGGTAAAACCATTTCTAGTTAACTCTTCACTCCACAACATGAAAGCTTTTTCATAACCATATTCTTCCAATTCTAAATGAATTTATGGTCCAACATCTTCAATCGGTATGACACCAAGAGGAATATTTGAAAAAGCACCCAAAAGATCAAGTTCCATGGATTTAATGCATATGTGCGGGGATCATGATAGCCAAAAAGTGGCAATATTATGGATTTGTAAGGTATGTGGTGACAACTTTTTTACCCAAAAATTGATGAAGCGAAGGGTTTTAGAGGAGATTCAGCTTTCCACCAATATAAATTATGCTTTAATTTGAATTTAATAAATTATTATTATTTATTTTCTATTAAATCGACTAAAATTAGTGATTGATAGGATGATTGAAAACATCTATAACTTTCAAATGATATCTCATTTTGAATCTGAAACATGTGTCATTCTATGCTTCACATAGGATTAAAAAAGAAAAATTAAATTTCATAATGTTTTGACCAAGTTAACATGCTTGAAGTTTCTTTATATTTTTTAAAAGTTGCAAAAATTCATAATTAATTATTTACTTGGAAAAAAATTACAAAAAAATATGCATCACATCTAGACATGAGTCATCTACTTATATATAAAAATCTTAAGTAAAATATATTATCATTTTATTGTGGTTAGGGTGGTTAGATAGACCCTATTTTTTCCCTAAAATTTAAGTACTACTACATTGAAATTTCAAATTTTCACCAAATAGATTTATTTACTTTTAAATAAACCTAGTAGTTTAGAAACTACAATTCAATTTTCTACAAATTCTATGCTTACATATTTTTTGAAATAATATAGATAACTTTATTCAATTTTTTATGTCAGGATTGCCTAACACCCATTTTTTTTAATTTTTCCAATTTAAGGTTTTTCTATGATGATCCCGCACATACCCTAATATGATGCATTTTGTACTCTAGTTCTGGTCTTTCTAAATTGTTTATAAGTGGGGAAAATCCATTGCATACAAGATACCACAAGTAATTCATAAATCAACTTACCTTTTCCTTTTCTACCAAAGCCGAATTCAGAATTTCCACAGGATAAAATTACTTTGGTTTCTTCAAGCTTCCTCTTCATGCTTCTTCTTGCATAAATGTTTTCATCAAATAATTTTCCTAAACATATCTAAATTTATTCCTTTCATCCCAATTTTTTTTTTAATTAATGCTTTAGATCGCAAGTAGATCACCTCAAAATTCGTGAAGGTTTTCATCCTTTCAAATTCTGCTAAATACATTTTTCGCACATGTGACTGAAAATTCCTTTTGCATGAATTCTTGAGTTTATAACCTTAATAAATGTACTTCCACCATGACATGAAATAAAAGGATGGGTTGGTAATTTTTTTGATTAATGCTCTCCCTTAGCCAAGTTATGAATTAATTTTTGAGTGATGTATCTGCATTGGAAGACGGCACAAAAAGAAATGCTTCTGGTTTTCCTTTTTTTCTAGATTCTCCTTCTTTTCTCCTTATTCTTTCCATCTCTTTCTTAACTTTTGTCGGGTCAACCTTGATGACTACTTCATATCCTTTTTTCAAATTGATACCTCTCAATTTTCTACTTCTAATATGTTTAAGATTGTTGCACTTAAAGCAAAAAACATTCTTCCATCCAAAATTTCTCTTATTCAATCCATATTTGCACTAGTTACCTTTATGCCCAATTGGATTTCAGAGATAACAGTGACCTATAAATGAATAAATCATCTTATTTGAATTTTGATTTCTCTTGATTTCATCATTCCACTTCTCTCTACTTTTGCAATCTTTTTCCCCATGTCCAAACTTATTGCAATAATAACAAACATTATTAAAAGATAAGTACCTTTGATCATTAGGATGTCTGATGGGAGTCCTTCTAGTATAGCTTCTTAAGTCCTTGATTTTTCCATCTTTGCATAGAGTATTTTTATCTGGAGGTTCCTTTATCTTTGAATTTTGTTCTTCTTCAAACCCTAAGCCTCTTTTATCTATTGCATGCCTTTTAGAATCAATCAAATAATTAAGCTTTATAGTTATTTTCTTGAATTTATACTCAAATATTTTCCCCTTTTCTAGATCTGATCTCAAAATTTCCATTTCTTCCTTGAGCTTTATACATTCATCTATCTTCCTTTGAATTTTAACTTTTTGGCAGGCTTAAATCCTTTTCTTTTCTTCCAATTGATGAAATAGTCTGGTGATATCATCATGCTCTTCTTTTAGTTGAACATAGAAATCTTCATGTCTTCTCCTCAAATCCTTGATACAATCATTCACTTCCCTCGGCTTATTATTTAGATCTGATTTTATTTTGAGTTGCCAACAAAGACAACTTTCAGAGGAAAATTTTTCCTATAATCAAATTCTGGGACCATCCTCAAGTTGTTAGGCTTTTTCAGAGGAACCAAGCTCTGATACCAATTGTTGAACATTTGGAATACTGAGAGGGGGGGTGAATCAATATTCCATAAAACCATTCACATAAAATCCATCTAAGCATTATCACACATCTTATTGAATTACCAAATGAAGACATGAAATCAAGAGAAAGCATCAACATACATGAACACCAAAATTTTTATGTGGAAGAATCAAAAAGGGAAAAACCATGGAGAGGATTAGCTCACAATATAATATATCCAAATATAGAATATTATAGGGCTCACTACTAGGACTCATTGTCCTTGAAAGGCTCATGACCTAAATACAAAAAGGGATGGCTAATTTCCAAGATACAAAAGTGTATGGCTCACAACCACAAGTGTGAACTGATGAAGAATGCACCTTCCTTGTGCTGGAGTTTAGTTACAATGAAGCACAATGCTTGAGTAATTCATTCAGATGCTCATCCATACAATTTGCACATATTCATTTTCAAATTTTTTCATGCGAACATTATTCTCTCTTCCTCTCTTTCTCACCACACACATCCACACCAAAGAGTGTCTTACATTTATACATGCGTATGCATGTTTCTTAATTAGGTCAGCCTCATTAGAGAAAACTTAATTCAAAAAATAACTCTTTTGGCATGGACCTAAGATAGATCCCTTTAATACTAATATGTAGTTAGGTATGGTAGAGATAAACCAAAACTCCAAACATATGTACAGTCCATCTAACGTACAACACAAAAACTTATTTACTCCTTGAATTCTCCCTTGGATGAAATGGAACTACTTATCTTCGAAACCACACAGTATGATAATTAATTATTAGAGAAAATAACCTAGTACGATCATCTATAGCATAAACCCTCACGAAAAATGAGAGAGGCAACACAAGGTTATTTCACCAGAAAGAGGAAAAAATATGAGATAATTTACATATTGTATAGAGTGCCTTATAAAGGAATGAAATACATGGCAGGTATAAAACTTCCCGACACAAGAAAGAAACTACCCAAGAAATTAAATGCATAATCAGCCTAAGTAAACTTAAGCTAGTAAATGGTAAAAACCATTTACTCCAACACCCCCCTTTAAGTACAACTTAAGGAGATTATTATGCAAAAATGAAGATGCAAAAAAGAAAATGTAATATGCGTCCCATATAGACAACCATGTTAGGTACCCATTTACAATGAAAAAGGAAACCTATTACAACTAAAGAAAATGAGAAATACCCTCTCCAAAAGAGAGAAAAGAAAAAAAAATGATGCATGGATGGAGGACTCAATCACATCCCCCAAGTACTACATACGTCCTATATATACAATCAATGGCCCCACACAAGAGGGGAAGAGAGAGACTATATATCCCCCACATAATGTGCAATCACCTACAAAAATTGTAAGTGCTTGAAGATAAAACATGGTCCAATGTTGAAAAACTTGTCTCCCTTTTGGAAGAAACATAACCAAATAAATATGTAGGTGTGCTTCCCATTCAAGATAGGCATTGAAAGAAAGAAGCATAAAAATGTATGATGATGTCACTAAAATCTACTCATGTGTTTCCTAGACCTTGGAAGATGATGCCACAAACCAATCAGAAACATGCCCAATCAAAATAGAAGGTGAAAAACAAGGTACCACTCGAAACTGGTATTGAACAATATCCAAAGACAGAGATGGTTTGATGACAGTTGTGAAATAAATATCATAAAAGAGGAGAGATAACCCCTCAAATGTGTCCTCCAAATTTAAAATGTAAGATTCCACGAACAATGGACCAATGTCTAACAAATACCCCAATTAGGAAGATAATGAAATACTTGTAATGAATCACTGCACATGCTTAGTGAATCATCAACATAAGATGAATGGCCATGTTGGACGAGAATGATAGCAACCTTAATTAATGACTCTGTAAAATGAATCAATGAAGGTGAAGGTACATGAACTATCCCTAATTTAGAAGGAGCATTTGAAGAACCCTCATCATCCTCATCTAAAGATTCAAAGTATTCTAAAATTTCAAACTCCTACATATTAGCATGATCATAGGGTATCTTGTCTAAAAAATCAAGAGGCACAAGACAATCTGAAATAGGATCATCTAGGAATAGTTGAGTATCAGAGTCTCCATGTATTTCCCAAATTTTAGTCCAAATAATATAAAGACACTCAAAATGATCAATAGCATGCAAAGTGGAATCATCAATATACATTACAATAACTCCTATGACATGATCCATTCTACAATTCCATGCAAATTTATTACTATCAGTACTAGGAAAGGGAACTAGATTATACAAATGTGGCAACAAATGAAGCCATCTAAGATGTTTTATGATACCATCTCTCCATTGTTTATAGTTTCCCATTTTTAACATAATCACGAAAGGATGCAATGAAAACCCCACAATCCACTATGACAAATCTCCAAGAATATAAAGATATTAACCTTCAACAATAATTAGAAACTCCTAAATACTACAAATGAAGCCTTCCCAAAATACTTCAGGAAGTAATAATGCAAAAGAAGGGATGAGAATCAAGAAAATCCAAAGAGAACAACACCACCAATATTGAAAATTAATGGATTAAAATCACCACCAAACAACAAAATATGAGAGAAATTACTCAACCATTGTAAATGTGACAAAAATACCTTTCCATCGATATATGGTTTGTGAAAATTGGCCTTCATTTGCAAACAATATGCAAAAATGAAAAAAAAGGCCTATAGAGGCACTTTCAGAATCTTTTAGACCTCTCAGTCACACCATACAACCATAAAATGCACAGGGGATAAAAATGAGCCTCTTGGGCAAAGTGAACTCCAAATCACCAAGTCAGATAGCCAATTAGGCCTTGCCAAGTCACACACGGAGAGCATGAAGTTACTAACAATTGAGTCAATAACTTTCATCATACCAATGGCTATATAAGGCCTAATAAACTCCAAATCACCAAGTAAGGCAACCAATTGGGCCTTGCCAAGTCACACACAGAGAGCTTGAAGTCACTAACAACTGAGTCAATAACTTTCATCATATCAAGGAATCCATTTACACAAGTGAAAGTGATCCTTTACAAGCACTCCCGTAAGGAGAGATGCACTAGGCTATATAAGGCCTAAGAAACTCCTTTACCCAACAAATGTGGGACTAATGTCCAAAGTCCATGCCAAAAGGATTGGTGGTTGAGTCCACCGTAGACTGAACCCTAAGAAAATATTTGATATCAAACTTTAAAATCTAAAAAGTTTAATTTAAAATTGGATATATCAGCCAATCAAAGGCCTCCAATTTTCCCACCTCTACACATCCTTAGTAACTATAAAAATTCCTTCCAAATTCTCAAGTAAAAATCATAGCTATGAGTGAATGGGTGTGGGTCTCTCTAGAAAATTGGGCCCCCAAAGATGAATTCACGCCTCACATAATGGAACAACCTCAACAAATAGATCATCCTACTAAAGTGATTTGTTGCCTATAGTAGATTTCAAGCACCACTAGAGGAAAGTGGCTAAAAAAAAAGGTTCTTCAAATAACACAACTAAGGGACAATGAAAAATGCATTAAAAGGATGAGGCTAGCAACTTGTTTCCCCCACTAAGTGCAAGGAAAGAATGAGATGACGTAGGTCATGAGAAAGGTAATGTAATAGTGAGAAGGGAATTTTCTACAAATATGACATGATAAGGAGTTGGAAAGTGGTTTATGGAATCACTAGATGGCAATTATCACCATTGAAATGATACTTGGTTTAGTATTTCTTTCATTGTATGAAATTCATCACTTCTATGTCCAAGAACGTGATGATATACACAATGTGGAACATTGGAATCTTTAGGAAATATTACCAACCTATTCATAGGTGGTAATACTATGAGTCCTTTGTTTAAAAGTATTTTTAGTTTCCTTTCACATTCAGGTGGTGGACAAAGAGGAAAATTTAATTTTTAAGGCCTCTTGTGTTTGCTAGATTCACCCTTTTCTTTAATTGAAGAAGGACCCAAAGTGATCCTCTCATCCTTTTCATTTTTATAAGTCAAGTGTTGCTCTCTAGGGAGGAGGAAATTTAGATTAGGAGGGGAATCAACAATCAACATGCCATCATCACGAAGCCTCATATATTCTCTAAGAGGCTTGTTGTTATGAGGGGGATCTTGATATCCTAACCTTGATGTGTTCTCATCTTGTGGTTTTTTCTCTAAGAGTTGATGAGTGTCATGTTCAATTGTTGTGCACCAGATCCTTATTTTCTCAAAATGGTCAAACCTTTGCCATAGGTTTCTTCAAGGTTGACTGGAGTACTGGTGAATTTTTTATCATAAAATGGTTGAGTGGTTGTTTGTTTAGAAGAACTAAGTTCACCTTGTGTATGGAACTTAGGTTCTATGCTTGTTTCATGATGTAAGTAACTAGGAGGTGGTACTGGAGGAAGGTATTGTTGTTTCATGGACGAATAAAAGGATGCATTAGCTTCAAGGCTATCAAGGCATTCATTTAGGAATTTATGAATGCTTTCATCATCTTCTCCAATGTTTTCAACATCATGAGGAGGACATGCATTGGTATTTGAGTGAGCATGTGGAAGTTCAATGTTATTAGGATTAGTTCCAAAGTACAACTTGACATATCAACTAAGGATTTTAATGACATCCAAAGCTTATTAAAACACATATCCATGATGCAAATGAATGAAAGAAAACTAAGTGCATGAAATTCAATAAAAAAATTGGAAATAACAATAGAAATGTAATAACAAAAAATAGAAATGTAGAGAATGAACTGGAAATGATAGAAAATGCATTGCAAAATTTGTGCAACTAGACTAAGTTGCCTAACGTGGCAAATGAATCTAGGTAGTGATTTTTTTGAAAAGTTTCATATTTTTTAATTGGTTTTTATGATTTTTAGGTATTTAGATGCAGATATAATATGAACACACAAAATTTTGTTAATTTTAATGAAATGCAATGCAAAAATGCATGCTAGATGAGATTTTCACTAATGAAAATTTTAAAACCCTAGAATGCAAATTAAACAATTCAAAATGCTATTCCTAGAATGTAAATGAGCTATGAATCAAAAACAAAATGTTCTAAATGTAGATTCACCAAAATGAACCATAGATTTTTGGGAATGGGGGCTCTTGTACATTTCTAAGGTTTTGCACCTGAAAGGAGAGAGGTACCAAAAATCTTAATCTCTCACTCAAGAATATGCCATTGAGATTCCAATGCAAATATGATTGAAATTTTTCTAAGGGAAATGTCCTAGATGCAAAGAAATAATGAAAGAGATTGAATACTAATGAAAAACTAATGAAATGCATATTGTTTGAAAAGACACTGTGATATGTGAAATGAACTAAAATAGCAAGTAAACTATAAAGAAATTAATGAGATTGAATAGGTGCACCTAGAAACTAGAAAGTGATGGAGAGAAGGTCTGGAATTCTGCAAAAAACATTGTTGAAGCACACTAGGACACTTAGGCCAAGCTGGGTGACCTAGTCCTGTTTTGGGGAAATTCTACTGGAATAGGTTTCAGACAAAAGTGTACTTAGAACTGTAGAAACCACTTTTTAGGCCTAGTAGTGGGATGAATTCTCCACTCATGGAATCTTAGTCCATTTCTATATTTTGGGAAATTCAAAGGTGCAATCTATAGCTCCTAGTTTGCATTTCAGCTCTTAACAGGTTTTCAGATCTGAATCTGTAGAATTTGACCTATAGGTGTTCTCCAAGCTTCTTTTAGGACTTTCACCACTTTTAATTACTTTGATGATTTGTTGAAACCTTTTCACACCTTTCTCTTTGACAAATATGCACACAAGACCTGCAAAACACATGCAAAGAGGGGGAAAAGTGTTAAGGGTTAGTTAATAGGGGTCTTCCTTTGTCAAACCCTAGTTTGGTAATTAAACCCTTAAAATGAAATGAAATAAAAAGAGAATGATGAATGAACAAAATGAAATACTACAACTCACCAAACACTTGATGTAAAAATTGGAAGATATGCAAGTAGAAGCTCCAATGGATGTATACTTGACAATGCCTAAGATGCTAAAGTGAATGCTTAATAATTACTTGAATGATTAGGAAAATTGAGGAGGATAAAATGAGAGGAAAAACCCCATATTTATACATGATTATACAAAATTTCTCAAAAATACCACATCACAGATCGACCTAAAGGCTTAGAAAATAATATCCTGCCAGAATTTTGAAATAATTTTGATTTTTTAGCAAAGTGGGACTAATTCGCCTCTAGTGGAAACTTGGTCTGACTTACGCATTTTAAGTGTGTGCTAGGAATTAAATTGTATTAACAGATATTTAGTGGGATTATTCTAAAAAATACACTTAAGTAGGGCATGCAAGTGTATAAAGGGGCCAATTAAGCATAACAAAGGGTCAAATTATTGATGACAAGCCTAGAAAAGCATGAAATATTGTTAAAAGACTTTACAAAACTTTGAAATAAGGCTTGGTAAGTGATAAAAAGAGGTTATTTAAGTGAATTATATTAAAAAGGTCCTATAAAAGTTTGAAAGTGGGTTACAACACTTCACAACACTTTTACAAGGCATCATAAAGTTCTTATTGATTCACAAGGTC
Organism: Sequoia sempervirens; assembly: GCA_007258455.2. Taxonomy (NCBI): domain Eukaryota; kingdom Viridiplantae; phylum Streptophyta; class Pinopsida; order Cupressales; family Cupressaceae; genus Sequoia; species Sequoia sempervirens. The sequence goes on from VDFB02083932.1 coordinate 25,796, forward strand.
CAAGACATAATGTGAATGTGTTGACCACATTACAACATTAAATATAGGAAAAACTAGGCCAACATCCATAAGAAAGACCCAAATAATCATGAAAATGTCCAAAGATACTTTTTTCTACGCTATAGTAGTTGAGGCTATTGTTGTTTGGGCATGCTTAAAACATCTTTAGGAGAAAGGATACACTAAGGTGATCATAAAAGGTGACTCTAAATTAATAATATACAACATGAAGGGGAATGCGACAATACCTTGGGAGATTTGGGATGTGTTGAATGATTACAGGAAAATCCTTAAGACCTTTTAGCACTATAAAATTTATGAATTGTATAGAGACAGTAATTATGTTGTGGATGCTATGGATAATGAAGCTTTGAAGCATAATAATTGGACTTATTTTGAGTTTCATTTACTACCACATCACATAAAAGAGATTGTCAATAAGGAAAAATATAAATTGGATTACAATTATATGTCGAGGGAAAAGAGGTGATATATGGGTTAATATGCAAATGACACAAAGATGTAAAAGAATGGTGACCTCCTACATACTAGGACATGATAGGAACCCACATACATATGCAAATGAAATCGCCACAAATAGAGAAAAAGAGAGAAGAAGAAGAGAGATAATGCAACCCCCCTCAATGTTGAGTCTCCTACAATGATGGTAGAAGCTCGAAATTGAATGTTGAAGATGATCCAAAAGCGCCAAACAACGTTCCTCCCCTTAGGAAGAAACAAAACAAAGATGATATGCCTCTATCTTTGAGATCTTTCTAACTCTTTTCATTTTCTCATAATTTTTGGTGAGTTAAAGTGGGAGCCTCTTCAAATGCATGTGCAACTATTTTTAGTATGAATTCTGAAGAGATTACTCTATCAATGACATCCCTAGCTAATGGGAAGGGCTTTGGTGAAGATTTCCTTTTTCTTCTCAGAGGGACCTGTCTTAGCTAGTGAGGGACTCTATGGGGGATCCCCAAAAATGATGAAACTAGGGAATTTGATTCCTAAAGTAGAATGAAGAGTTGTGGAGTCTATTTGAAAGGGAAAGAATCACTCCCTTTTTCAATCTATGCAAGGATACAACGATTCCCTTACCTATAATTTTACCAATTCATGGAGTGATTGTGAAGTTAATATTGGTGGTCTGCACTTTAATGTCATAGCTAAGGCAGAGAAGGTTACCACTATTCAAAACTCTCAAAGGTAGAAAATTATCAAGGATGGAAATTATAAGAACCTAAGCTCTAAAATTGAAGTACCAAATACTTAGATGGTTGAAGTTGAAATACATCTTGAAGAGGTTTCCATCTCCAAGAAGTTTTAGGTTATGGAATATGCCATAAAAAACATCAATATTGTGGTGGATGACATCATGAAGAAAGTGGTGATGGGAACTATTTTTGGATAGGGTAAAATTTTGAAGTAGTAGAAGAAGGAGGGTCACAAGAATGAAGATGATAATTCTAAGAAAGAGAGCTCAAGTATTGTTGGTTAGATGTTTTGGAGGACCTCCAAAGGAATTGGAGTCTTATTAAAGAATCCTAGTTTTCTACCTTTTCCTATGCTCGGGCTCTATTTAAATCTCTCTGGTTATCTTTCCTTTTTATGTATGGCTTTTAGTTTTGTTGTTTTACACTTTGACTAGTTTAGATATTTAGTTTATTTTAGTTATAGTAAGAATCTGCATAATATTTTAAAGAATCTGCTTAATACTTGGTGGCTCTGCTATGTTTTATTGAGAATAGTTCTTGGTGTGGATAAGTGGACTATGTATCCTATTGCAAATCATAATATTGATCTATAGTCTTTTTGATGGGTTATTGATGCTTTTCTAATCTTTATATTTTGATAGGCTATGCTTTTTTAGTTTTTTTTGTTGGGATCTTCAACTCTGATGTAAGTTTTGTATGAGATTAGGGCCCTAAACCTTCTTATCTAATAAAAAAAATGTCATTTTTATAAAGATTTTATTTGATATTAGACATCTATAACTATACATATATTTTTCTACATTTGAAATAAAACCATCATTTAACATTTGTGTTTAGAATGATAAGTTACAACTTTTAAAATATGGTATGTTTTGTAAACTACATTTGATAGGTTATCCAAAACACTAAGTGTTTTGAATCATCAACTAGGGAGAAGTGTTTTACATTTTATTGATACCAACATTAAAGGTTTTTTTTCTAATAAGTTACATACCCCCATATATACACAAATTAGAACAAAAAGGGTTGGGATAATTGTGAATTGCATGTTAAAAGATAGTGTGTTTTGTAGCCCACAACGTTTATAGCAAGGAGTGTGCAATATTGAGTGTGTATGTGTTACCTTATGTCATAAACTATAGGTTAATAAATGCACCATATTTATTTTAAGGAAATCATCACTATACATTTCTCTATCATAAGTTGATATAAAAAAAAATATTTATTACATTCTTACTATTTAAAAATTTGCAAGTTTCAAAACACAAAGTGTTTTGCAACCTACAACCCACATAGTGTTTTAAAACCCTATAAAAGTAACAACACAATAACATTAATACATATAATTAATTCCAATTGTTACTCATCCATCACTTGAATTTCATTTATTTTTTGTATCACCCACCTAAAACTCCTATCCATGGTATCTACTCTTTACATTTGAATAACAAAATAAACAAATTCACAACACATATTGTTCTCCAATGTGTAATTAATTTGTGTAATTTTACTTTTAAACACTATACCATCAAAAAAGTAATAATTGTTAGGATTTATATCACATATTTAATCACATCACCTTGCAACTCCCACGAACTATACAACCACTCTACACCACAAAATGATAGTTGTATTGGAATAGCATAAAATACAATACATCAAAAACTAAAAATGATAATAAAATTCATGCCCAAATACACTGATAGAATGACACAAGATATGGAAAGCCATAGCCTAAGGGCACCATTTACTGAACATCTTCATCATAGAAAACTTTCATCCTGTCGGCTAATTCATCATTTGATCTCCCACACTTTGTGGGCCCTATATTTACTATTTTTTATAATGTTATGTATGTTATGATCCCTTCGACTTATGTTTCTATTGGGAGAATATCCATGTCCAATTGTCTGTATGAAAAAAGGCACTGCCTACTATTGTATTTAATGTGCAATTATTATAATTCAACTTTCCTTTTGTTTTATTGAGTATACTTACAAAGTTGTTTGTTTATCTCAATTAATTGTTGTTATATTTGTAGTTAATTTTTTTTAGGTATAATGGTATATTAAAAAATATTATAGTGTTACTTTTAATAATATAAAATTAAATAATTATTTTATAAATCAATTTTCAATTGTTTCATTGGGACTTAAAAATATTGAATGTTAGTTAATTTAGTTATCCTATAAATAATAATGAGATCAAAATAGTTTTATCATTTACTATGTATACTAGATGTTTAAATCTACTTGCTATTATTATTTGGGAAACTACTAATTTTGTGACATCATGACCTGAATATCAATCTACTTGTAAATATAACAAATCTACCTAGAACTTAGGATCTATAATGCAACAAAGATATAGATGAAGAAAATGGATATTTTTCTTTCAATATTATAGAATTAGTTACAAGTAAAGAACACATATATGGATTTTTTGGGTTTGTGACTCAAGAAAGTGACATGTTGAAGGTAGCATGAGTTAATTTTTAATTAGTCCCTATCATGGTGTGAGTTAGCTTGAAATGTAACTAAAATAGAGGTGGCATTGACTAAACAAAGGTGGAACCTAAATATAACTAGTTGAAGATTAATGAGGTAGTGGTGGAACTTGAGTATTTCAAGTCAAGGTGACACAAGCCATTATTAACTACTTAATTAAACTTAAATATAGCCAATATCTTAATAAATTTAATTAACTAGGTGCAATACTACATTTAAGATAAAGACTATCCTAGATGAAAAATAATGTTGGCATAAACAAATACTTTTACTAACTAATCACCATTTGACATAGCTTTTGGATTTGTACAATTAGTCCTCTTGATGTTACTTTAAAAAAATCAGATAATCACTTACTTGATATTATAACATCAAATTTTTGAAAGAGAAAAAATTAGTGAAATAAAATAGATTATTAATACTCATGTCATGGATAAATTATAAGATACACAAATAAACTACATGAAAATGAATAACTAACAATCTATTGAGCATGAGTATAATGTTGGAGATTAATTTTTGTTATATCTTAATTTTATTTCTTCATATTCATGATATTGTTTCAAATGTCTAAAATGATCTAGGGTTACATTGCACTTTAGTTGGAAAGGAGGTTTCATAGGGGTCTTATAAATATATTTAATTTCATTGAAGGGACACTAAGAAACAAAAAAAGAAAATTTTAAAAAAGGAGGGGAAAGTTTTTCTTTCCCTTTATTCATAATATTTCAAGGACGAGAAAATCCTCCTAATTAAAGAGGTGTTGTCTAGACTTTAGATCAAGTGATCTAGATTGAATGGCCTATCATTATTATTAGAAAATAAGGTGTTTTGAAAAAATATATCAAATAATTAGTTCTTATTAGGTCATATTCATGCTACAATTGTTATCACTAGGATTGCACCTATACTACAAAACCTTCTAAAGTTTTGCAATCCAGTGAAAAATTGGAATAGTTTTAGGTTGTGGGTACCCTATGATGAAACTAAACCTCTAGATTCTAGGCTAGTTCCTATATTGTGATCAATTAGGTACTTGAATGATTCATTTTGAGAAAAGGGTAAAAGGCTTGAATTGAATGCATAAATTGAAATTTAAACTCTGGTGATGCACTAATGATGACTACTATGCAAGTTGTTTTAGAACTAATACTCTCAAAAGTCTATTGAAATAGTTCAATTTGAGCACCTTAATCACATAAATATTTCACAAAAAGGCTTGTTTAATCTTACCTTATGAAGGAAAACTGAGTTTGACAACCCAAGAGAACAGATAAACTTAACACAATCTATGACTTGTGAAAAAATTACCTTTTGTGTACATGCATCCAGGAAATGAAACAAAAATTTAAAGGTTTCAGATTTAAAACACAATAAATTTGTATCAAATCATTTAAAAGAAACAAAACACCAGAAATTGAAGAGGTGAATGCTGAATTCAAATGAATATTTTGAAGGAACTTCTACAAATAACAATACTAAATTAACTTGTAAAAAAGTTGTGTATAAAATACTGTAAAAAGTCTGAGTTACAAAATTAATCCCTTCTTTGCAGAAATGCAAAGGAAAAATCATCAAGAACTGAGGAAAAAAGACTAAATCTTTTTCCTATATAGAATAAAGGGCTTCAAAAAGCCAAGAGGAGATAACTGAAGTCAAAATATCTTAACTGCAAAGTTGATACCTCTGCGGAGTGTTTTCCTACTAAACACCATAGACCAGTTATATAGCTTAATTGCTGTAACCTATTTTTAGCTACAACTCAAAATAGGTAGAGCTGACTTGCATTCCTCATTGAAAGGTACAAAATTTCTACTAAAATATTCATTATATTCTATAATCTGATTACTTGTGAATTTCCAGTGTGATTATGCAAATGTCTGTAATAGAAGAACTCATAAATTTTCATAAGAAATGATGCTTTATTTATATTGTAAAAACCAAAGTCCCACACAAGTCGTGGGAGTAACTCAATTTGATTTTTATAATCAAATAATGAATACAAAGTAAAGTTGTAAACTACACAACTAAAGATAGTGTAAACAATGAAAAAGGGGAGTGATTCATTATTTCCTGTAATGATGAATCATTTTATACTTTATGTCTTCAAGTTGTTGTGTATGAGTATCTCCAGGTTGTTTCGGCTCCAAACTCCATGGTTTCCTACAAGAGTATTGAAAGGTGGTGTTAGAGAAATGATAAATCACATCCTTCCTCATGCCTATATTACCAACATAAATGTAACCTACATATTATCAGGTATTCATCAAATGATTAAGTCATCGAAAAGGAAAATGTTCAAGGAATATAGAGTTTAATGGAAGTTTTCAGCTTCAATTGTTTTGCTAATTTGTTTGTTTAGTGTGTAGCTACATGTATAATCAGATCATTTCAACCAATAGATATTTTTATGAGTGGTGAGAAATGTGGCTCCCACAAGGGTTGATCCCAACACATAAATAGTGACATGGGACAACAAGCATAGTGTTTTAAAGAGAAACCTTTAATTGCAACATGAAGAAAACATATTGAGAAAAGCATCCTATTGCTCATCATTTAGAGAAGCAATCAAAAACATGTTGAATGAGCATCAACTGCATTTATTAGCTCAGTTTCAACTCTAATTTATTTACATTGAATTCACATAAAGTATGGAGCCCCTTTACATTGAAGGGAAAATAGAGCATCAAAGTGTTAAACTAATCTTCATAACCTCAAAGTGTATATATAGTCTAGAAGAGACTTGAGAGGAATAGTGACATCAAGAAGACAAACTACATGACTGCAAGTAAGTCATTATCAAATTATGGCATCATGAAAGCATCATCAAGAGATCTTCAAGTATATGCTATTATCATTGTTATCACTACATCCAACTACCTAATGATGTTGAAGGATTCATTTTTTCTAATGCATGATCAAATGGAATTTTGAAAGGCATAAATAGTAACAGTCCCATGAAGGCTTCAAAAAATAGAAAATCAATCATCTAGTTATTTCATGGAGCTTTGGAATTGATTATGCAAAGGACATCAAAGTAGAAGTATGTCAGCCATCAAAGATTAAAATCATAAAGTGATGCATGTGTTTGAGTACAGGTCCATGATTAATTTGATAAAAGGATTTCATTACAAACTTAAAAATAGGTGCACATTCTAAAGCTACAGGCGGACATTGCAAACAATAATAGAATAAAATAGTTCAGGGTGCTTCGACAATAGTGGTTTACACTTTCTAGGAGATCCTAATTTTTGCTGAAATCACATATTTTAGAAAATATAATGATTTAAGCCTTGAAGAGTTCCATTTAAAGGATTCCAATTAAAGAGGGTTTGATCAAACCACCTTAGATCAAACCCCCTTGGATAGAACCCCGCTAGTTTTAAACCATACCTATAACAGAGTCTCCTTTACACCTATCAAAATGTTAATAAAAAACCACTTTTGGTTTACCTTTTGGGGGATCAAAGAAATTCATTTAAAATTTATTTTTTGTAAGTATGTTGTCCTTATTATAAGCTTCCCAAAAAGTATAATTTTAAATAAATTAAATTTGATAATTATATTTATTTTTTATTTCTTGTGAATGTAGGTTTTCTGCAGAAATGAAGCTCTCTATTCTGCACGTGGAAAAATAGAAAATTATTAATTTTTTTTTTGAAAAATATGAGTGCACCAGATATTGGAGTCCTTCATCCAACAAAAAAAAAAAATTCGATACATACAATAAAAGTTATGCATCATCTGTCCTTGATATGTCTAAATTGTAACTAGTTTGACTTTGAAATATGGTTAAAGAAAACTATTCAATAAAAACTATCGACCAAGTGGAAGCACTAGATATCGTAGTTACAAAATCTAATTTTGAATGAATTACTTATAATTTTATCCTTCATGAAAAAGTTATACATTATATGGTGAAGTCACTTTTTGAAAATGTTGTTTATGAAGAAAACTAGTTTTTGAGGGAGATGGAAAAAGTTCAATCTGATTCAAATTTTGAAAAAATATGTTTAGAATCTATAGAAAAAATGTCATGAAACTCTAGTTTGTATCATCTTCAAATTCCTCATGGTTTAGCTATTGGTGCTTTCGAAAGTGAAGGTTAATTAAAAAAACTATTTTTGTCGGTTTGGCCAAAATTGTAAACCACTATTGTGGGATCACCCTTCATCTAACAAGATGCACCGTGTAGACAAGAATGATGGAAAACACTATAAATAGTAATATTGCAATGTGAAGAAGCTCATTTATTTGAGCAATTTATACAAAAGACATTTGGTAAATTCATTCATGCTGCTGAATTTGCAGACCAATCCTCAAAGTCTACAAAACAAAATGGTATTGCAAAGTACTATGCACATAATTTCCAATACATAGGGTAGTATATTTAAGCTTTTATGCAAATTTTTTACTTTCTTTGTGATTCCAGAAGGTTAGGAACATCATGATAATGGAATGCAGCATGTAGTAAATTACTTGAGAGAAAGGGAAAAAAATGATGGAGCAGTTTTCTTCATTTTCCTCTCTACTACAAATATCTGAGAGATAAAAGAATTTTTTCTTCTTTCCTTTTGCAATAAAATAGGTTTCTTTCATAACCAATTTTTGTTTTCACAAATCAAAGGAAATATCAATGATTTTATAGACTTGAAAGCTTAACTTTCTTAGCCTCAAACTCCAGAGAATTCAACCATCTCGGCCTCAAAATGGGGAATCAACAAAAGATGAGAAGTCAACATGAAAATCCATGCATAGAAAAATACATTAGAAAACTACAATGGTTGTAGCTGTGAAAGTCTAAAAGGCCCTCAAAGCTCATCAAAATGTCTAGAATGGTTGAAAAGAAATGACTTACCAAGTACTGTTATAGAGAATTCCTCAGAAAGAGTCATCAAAAGTAGCATGATGTTCATAGCTCAAGCTCAAACCCTACCCAACAGTGGTAGTGTTGAATTTCTTCTCCAAAATGCAAAATGAAAAAATGAATGAGAGTTTTAGGGTTTGAGTGTTTTGAACAATGCCTAATTCAAGTGAGGGTGTATTTTTTGACTATCTTTTGAAGAAAATCATTTCATTTTAATCTCCCCATGGTCTAAGATTTCAAATTCAATCAACTTAATTATGTGGAGGGGCCCGTGAAGTTTTGAAATCTGACCTCATAGTTTATCTTTTGATGTGAAATCCACCTCCACTTAATAATCTTTGCATGGAGTTAAGGAAATTGCAATGTAATTAAATATTAGGGTAATACTTGAGTAATTACCTTTATATTTAGCATATAGTGAATAAAGGTATAACTAATGGATATTAAATATCAAAATAATTAGTGAATGATTATCTTTAATATTTAATTAAATGATTACCTTTTCGATGAAAAGGATGTAAGTGAAAGCCAACTGAAGGTTGATAATAGTTTAAAAACTTAATTCATGCAAAATATGGAGATTATTGGAACTTTGCTTAAGTTTCACATTAGTTTATAAGATATTTTGATCATGCATGAGATGAGTTGGAGTTTGCAGCACATGGGATTCAGTTCACTTCAGTTGCGGGCCCATTTTTTGAAGCTTTTTGCTTTTGCTCATGAGAAGATACTTCGGGGATATTTTTCGAATTTAGCTCACTTTAAGTGCCACCTCCATGCATTTTGGTGCCTTTTCGAGTTACCATTAAGTTACATATATTGTGACAAGGAGTTATGAGTTCTTTAGGCTCAGTTTACAGCATTGTAGAGTTTGATTTTCAACCATTTTTGCTTTTTCTTGTGGATGGATTTGAGATTCAAATATTTGACTGGAGTTATCTTCTTTTGGCTTTTTGAAGCCCTCTATTGTATATATTGGAAAAAGGTTATCTTTTTCCTTGGTTCTTGTTTTCTAACTTTTCCTTCAGAAAAGAGACTTCATGTAACTCAATTTTTATAGATTAATATGTTCAACAGGTTCTACAGGTGATCAGACGTTGTTTTATTGTAGAGTTTCCTTCGAATGCTTCATCAAAGCAAGTGTTTCCCTTCTTAATTTATAATGCCTTGTGTTTTACATTGATTTGATGCAAGTTTAATGTGTTTTTTTTAGAAACCTTTAAATTTCAGTCTTACTTATTAATACATGTGCATAAAAGGTAGTTTGTTATAGGTTGTTAATTGTGCTTGTGTTGTTTACTCTTCCTCTTAAATTGTAAAAACCCTATTTTTCCTTTCTGAGGGAAAGATTAAACAAAGCCTCTTAACAAATTATTTATGTGATTTAAGTGCCCAGATTAGGTTGTTTCAATAGATTTTTTGGGAATGTTAGTTGTGATTAGGTCTACACATTAGTTTCCTTTTCGGTGAATGACCATAGTTTAGTTTTCTAGTTTTGCATTAGACTTAATCATTTCCCTTTTCTAACCAAGTTTTTAGTCCATAATAAGAAGATCATATAGGAAGCCGACCTAGAATTTAGAGGTTCAATCTCATTATAGGTCACCCACAACCTCAGTTTGATCCCATGTTACACAGGATTGCAAAGCTTCTCAACCTTGCATTTGGGTGCAGGTCCTATTGATAACAACAATATTTAAGGTCACTTAGGTCATATATTTTTTCTTAATTCATAATATTAAGACACATATCTTGGTCTAATTATATCTTATTGTAGTGTTGTAAAATTGAACCCTTATGCAATTTCACACTACATAACCCTCTATTTAGCTTATTAAATATGATAATGCATATTCCCCTTTTTCTATTCTTAAAAACCTTTTTTTTCTCTTATTGAATTCTTGTCAGGGACACTTCCACAATGTGCAGACATCTGTGTTCCATCTAAACATCTTACAAATATTTTTTGGGTTTGTGGCCATTGGAACATTACACTTCTACCTACCCATGACGAGTAATACCTCTGTGGTCATAGATGCACCCAAAAGTAACATTTTTGTATGCTAGTCTTCCAGTTTTCAAACATTCTTTTGACTCTCTCATTCATTATTTCACTCTTTCAATCTAGATAACTCTCATTCTT
>VDFB02083933.1:0-22712 GCA_007258455.2 Sequoia sempervirens
AAATAGACCTGATTTCAATTTTTTTTTTTGGCTTCTTCATAATCGAGTTAGGACCTTAAAAAGAAAAATTTGGCTTTTGGGTATTTCAAACACGTCTTGTGGAAGTCGTAAAGCGAAAGGTGGTCAAAAAGGGGGTTTTTTAACCTCCGTGCCCTACATCTTCACTATTTTGCCTATACCCATTCATTACAAATCCCAAAAAAAATTAAAAAATTGCCTATTACCAATTACCATTTCACCTATTTCAAGTTACGCTTGTATGCGGGCCCCATTAAAATATCACGTGGGTTCGTTAGGAGGTGGTCCCTTTACCATCAACTTCATCACATTAAAATGTTCTCCACGTGCCCCATATTCCTTCATCAAACCATGCATATGAGTTAATCACGTACCCCTTAAGCCTTCATCAAACCACGTGTACGTGTTAACTTAACTGCGGGTTGCTGGGCATCTTTAAGCCCTAAAGTCTTCATCTCTCGCGGTTTCCTTCGAGAATGTTCGTCGTTGCATCCTCTCTCCCGCCACCGACTTTGGCTCTGCGACCACGGTGACGACCTTCGACTATAGGTAACGTCTCCACCTCTCTTCACCTGTAAGATTGCTTGTTTAACAGTGGAATTTTGTTGGGTTTGACAGTGTTTGAGTGCATTTTGGCGTCTTTAAAAATCATTTTTGTGTATGGCATGAAGGGTTTGACTGTAATCATTTATATTTACATGTGACTACCGACTGGTAGAAAAATGAACCCTTGTGAATTATTATGTCTACGTCATCGACTTTTGGATTGCTATGCCTTTTTTTGACATTATTCTATGAAACAATCACATGTAATGTGTTTTAAATAGGACATTGACGAATTTTTGACCAAGTATCATCATGAAATTTATTGGGTATATAATAAGATACTTAATCTTCAAATATTTTTTCATTTAATCTTATATGGAGTTGTAGAAAACGTCTCCACCTCTCTTCACCTGCAAGATTGCTTGTTTAACAGTGGAATTTTGTTGGGTTCGACAGTGTTTCAGTGCATTTTGGCATTTTTAAAACTCATTTCTCTGTATGCCATTAAGGGTTTGACTGTAATCATTTATATTTACATGTGATTGCCGACTGGTAGACAAGTGAACCCTCGTGAATTATTATATGAAATTTAAACATTTAATCAAAACCCAAGTGAGTGCTACCAATTAATTTATATGGATTTGCAGAAAATGTCTCCACCTCTCTTCACCTGCAAGATTGCTTTTTCAACAGTGGTTTTTCTGGGCGTCGTCAATTTTTGAGCGCTATGATTTCGGTTGACATTATTCTAAAATCCCCTCTCGCCAGTCTGGAAGCTCTCAACTTTCCTTAAACTGCTCGGCTGTCCATAAAATCATGAGTCACAAGCCCCATCATCCACAATATGAACCACTTCAAATGATGATTCTCCTTTGGTAGCACTCACTTGGGTTTTGATTAAATTTGGTCTAATTTGGTTAATGCTTGGAATTTAAAGTAAAACTGAAAATGCCAATAGATCTATCCAGATTCATTATGCTAAGGGAACCAGCCTGCTGTTATGAAAGTACAGGTAAAATACATTCTTAACAAGATACTTAGACTCAATAAACAAAGAATTTGCCCCAAAATTAATGGAATATTCATTTTTATGTGGCACAAGCAGAGCCTTACAATATTTTTCATTTACAATTTTGGATATTAAAAATGATTATTCTCATAGTTCAAGCAGAATTTAGAACATACTATTCCCTCCAAAACCCCAGTGTGGGTAATCCAAACCGGCCAACTCCCATCATGATGCAGGAGATTTGCACTGAAATAGGGGTATGTCATGCCCACAGCTTCGATAAGTTAGAATAGAACATTAGTTAGTAGTTTAGAAATTTTGAAATGTGTCTCCCCTAAAAATGAGAGCAGTCACATTTAATAGTTATGGTATTGTTTTAAATAGAAGTGAAAAGCATTTTAGTTTTATTTCAAGGAAGAAGGTATATTGTTGTATGGTATTTTGCTGTTAAATCTATCACAATTATATGAATAAAATAGTTGACGTTTTCCACACTGTCGATGAGTTGATTGATGAATGTTAAGCATCTAAAGGGATTGCTTATTCCAATTCAAAGTTCTTATATTTCCCAGGTTTCTCACTTGAATTGAGGCAGAGCAGAACTCCATCATTATCGTTAGTTCCCATTCTCTCTCTCGGCATAAGGAGAGATTTCCATAAAATTGAATTCAAGGGATATGTAGCATGCAGCTAAGTATACAATTCCAAGTACAATGAGAAAATAACTCTTATCTTCCTTGAGACCTTACACACATATTCAAATTAGTGTTGAATGTACAATTCATCAAACAGATACTCCATCTACCACGACATAGGAAATAAAAACGTGCTTATGCAGGTACCCCAACCCCTTTCCAGAATTCCACTATCTATTATATCAATCTCTCCAAATCCCATCTAGAAACCCACATCTCCTAAATAGTAAAAATACTCCAAATTCTTCAATTACCCTGACAAGACCATCTCCAAACAAATGTTATTCAAACCCTAAATTTTATGAAAATGCCATAAAACCCCCAACATTCATCAATATCAATGAACCCCCAACTAAATGTCACTAGCTAAGAATATTCAACGAACTGGAACACACACGGCCTATTGTGATGGAGACGCTAAAGACCCGAAGCACACATCACATATACAATAAAGTTGGAATATGTACACGTTGAGTACATAATAGTTACAGACATGGGTAATGTGGTGTTTGATACTTGAGCACGTTTTATTGGTTGTAAGCTTGGAATATTATAATTTAGAATTATATATTATTATAATATAAAAATATCAATAAATATAAAAATAAATATAAATATAAATATATCAATAAACATCAGAACAGTCCACTTTATCCAAATATTTGTTTCTAATTTCATTTTGGATGGACCAACAATGACTCAGAGATCTAAACCCATGAATAGGATGAAAGGAACCTTATTCATATCCTTAAATTTTACACTGCAAATAAATAGTATTGTAAAATTCAACGCTGCACTAGAAAATCATTAAACATATTTAACAACTAGAAAATCATTAAACAAGGATCATATTTCAATTCACATATGCTCTACCACTAACTCATGAATTATGGCCTCTTTTGTTTATGAGATGTTATCCTTTTCAACATATAATCCAGAGACAATCATCATTGCAGCAAAGCACCATACATATCCTGTCTTTTCCCAAGCAACTTTAGTCTCTGGCCAATATCCAAAGCTATTAGGTTCTTCTAACTTTCATTATTGTTGTTGGTAAATAAAGGATTTTGTTTTAGCTTATATCCAAGTATGAAATAAACATTCGTTCTCCTCTAAGCTCAAGGTAGTTGCATAAGGATTTTCCCCCATAGGTGCTTTCTCTTTATTCAATGCAGACTTTTTTTGTACCTTCCTTCCAAACCTTAGAATTATACAATCATGGCAACATGAATTACTATGTATATTACCAAACTCAATTTACAAAAAGACAAATACTGATCAAAACATATTCCCGATCAAACTCTTCTTAAGGTTCTGGATAAAGTATGTTAACCTGTTTTGAGTCTTCACATTGACAATAGCTTGTTATACGATCATCCATGATTCTATTTTGGTGATATTTTATAAGCATAATGAGCAAAAACATCCTTATGGCATACATGATAAAAGAAAATCATGATGAATTAGGCTTCGAACAAATCCATTTGCCAAGTTCCTACTTGATATCTATAGAAGACTGTATATATATATATAATCTTATATGGATAATAAAGGTGAAAATGACATGGACCTTAACATATGTAATCTGATGGGTGGTATATATCTATATAAGACTGTACATATGTAATCTGATATATATATACATATATATATATATATATATATATATATATATATATGTATATATATATATATATATATAGTATATTATATATTTATATATATATATATAATCTTATATGGATAATAATGGTGAAAATGAGGAAGAAAACTGGGAGATGAAGACTTCTTAAAGGCTTAACCACGGTTAAGTTAACACGTACGCGTGGTTTGATGAAGGCTTAAGGGGTACGTGGTTAACTCATATGCATGGTTTGATGAAGGAATATGGGGCACTGGAGAACATTTTAATGTGATGAGGTTGATGGTAAAGGGACCACCCTAACGGACCCACGTGATATTTTGATGGGGCTCATACAAACGTAACTTGAAATAGGTGAAATGATAATTGGTAATAGGCAATTTTTCATTCAACACACCATTGTTTGGCAGGAAAATACAAATGTGAAAGTCAATCACCACAATTCAATGCATTCAATATACACATTCTAATGATTTTATAAGAGGCAATTTCCAGTGTCATTTTCACTACGAATTTGCATATGCTTTCACAGCATATCCTCTACAAAACTCAGGCATAGATGGCCACTACAAAATGAAATGACAGATTGTTTCCCACAAAAAATTCAAATTTGAAACTCACCCACACAATTCAATGCATTCAATTTACCCATTCAATGATTTTTTAAGAGGGAATTCCCATAGTCATTTTCATTACGAATTCCCCCTGCTTTCACTGAATATCCTCTGCAGACTTCAGAGCTTACTAAGGCAACTTCTGCACATTCCTCTTAAAAGGGAGCTTATTCATGTTGGTACACCCAGAATAAGTAAATTCATGTTTTTATTTATCAGTATACCGGATTTACATTTATGTTGTCTATTTCATTGTTCAATATACTCTTTTATATTTATGTACTCAGTGTCTACATTATTTTCAGCGATACATTATTTTCCACTTATTTTATGAGTTTCAATAATTAGATTACATATTTGTATATACATTTACATATACATGTACATGTATATGTATATACAAATATATATACACATGTATATGCATATGTATGTATGAATGTATATGTATATACATAGACATGTATATTTATATAGATATACATATATTTATTGAAAGTTGTGGCACAAAGTATATGCACAATACACACTGTCAAATAAATTCGTGCAATGGTTGTCACTAAATATATGTATATTTATATAGATGCACATGTATATGCATATAGATATACATGTATACACATACATACATATGTCCATTCTATTGCACTCTACCATATATGGTGCCATCATATGTAATACACACTATTATTTTCAGCTTCATACCAAGGATCAAAACATTGTGGATTTTAATGCTCCAATCAAAACTCTTATTGTTGTGCATGCAATATTGTAAGGATGATTTGATGTGGGAATGTTACGAGTACCAAGTACTACCCCCGTTTATTAAAATTATTTTGAGGCAAGCGGGAGCGTGAAGAGGTGAATAATGTGGATTATCAACATACCAACAAAGTTGTGTTTGTTAACACAACAAACTCTATAGGGACATTTTGCTCTGAATGCTTCATGATATGTTTAAATTTTCTGGTATACACATGTTCATAAATAAATACTTTTCTTATCAGATGCTTATTTCATTGCAGGAATATTTTTATTGGCATTGGTCTCTTAATGGTAGGAATGTGAGGACTTATCTGCAATCAACAGGAGACATTCAAGATTAATGATAGGTAAAGTCTATGACTTTACTTTGGAAATGACCTAGTAATACTGAAAAATGTGTCTTTTATATATATGGCTGAAAGTTAGATGAAATGAGCAATAGTATACAGTAATTATGAGAGTTATGCATATATGTATGTACATATATAGCTATATATATGTGTGTGTGTGTGTGTTTATGTGTATATATATAATTAATCTGATAATTAACATGTAGTTACATTAATTTTTTATACTGATAATTGATAAGAGTATATCATTATCTTCATATGCCTTCATCAAACCACACGTATGGGTTTACGTAACAAAGTTTTGTGATTATTTTTTATTGACAAAGACTGAAACATAGTGTAATTAGTGAGAACACAAAAAATAGAAGGCTGAAACCATCATCAAACATAGAAGGCATACAAATTTGAGGTTCCAATAACAAACAACAGCAACATTAGTATATTTTATAATCATATCATAGTTGTATTTTGAATCAAACTGCAATAATTGATTGGGTGGTGCGAGAGAAAAACATGGCTCGAACATACTTGAAACATAATTACATCAACATTATCACATCTTATAATCATATCACAGTTATAACTTTAAGCAGATAAACAGGTTTGATTTGCAAACCAGATCACCGAAATATACTGCTACATCGATCAAAAAATAAAATTGAATATGGACATCATCAACTGTCCATATTTCTAGGAAAAGGTGGCGGCGTGATATATCCGCCAGTAGCTGAGTCAGGTCCACTTGTAGGAGGTGATACTTGGTTAATACCTCCTTGAAGGCATGTTGCTATTTGAGCAAGTAATGCCTGGCTTGCATCAACAGTCAATCCCATTTGTTGTGAGCCACTCCCAACCTACATATTGTTGATGGCTATAAAGGTTAGTGTCAAAATTCTCATCATATCAAGTAGGATAGGATGATGGGTGGGTATAGGATCCCCCATTGTTGACTTACGTTTTCTCTTCTCCGCTTGTTTTGCTTTCTTTTTTGCTTCCTTTTGTAGAAGTTCAGCCTTGGCCTGCTCCTGTCAAATGGCTTTCTCTTGCATTCTTATCATTTTCTGCTCATCTTCTATCGCTTTCCTTACTTGCTTCTCAGCCCTTGCTGCTTCCTTTATAATTGCTTCTGCTTCACGATCTGCCTTTCTTTGCAACATCTGCTCCTTCTTACGTTGTTGCAACTCCTCTTGCCTTTTCTTCTTTGCCTCTTGTTGGCTGAACAATTTGATGAAGGTGTCAAATGTTAGTACTTGGGACCCCCTACTAAGGCGAAGCACTCCCAAACGACCTCTCCGTGATGTTCCTTGCACCCTTTGCACTGGAAGTTTCAAGAATTTGCTGATTGGTCTTATTTTTTGTGATCCATCATGTGGGGTGCATGGCACAAACTCGGCTTCTTCCTCACTAATAGCATTGTCATCTTCACTTTGACCATCACTATGCTCTTGCCAATTCCTTACATTAGTGAAGTAATGTATTACTTCAGCTGGATCAACGTGTGGTGGGGAAGGCATAGAGAGGTTGACTTCTTCCTCAGTTGGATTTATTTGCACTCCAAGGTTTGTGGCTGCTTCATGCATCCGTTTCGGTTGGCTAACTTGAGTTGGCAAACTCAGGCCTATTGATGTAGTGGTTGTATCTTTAGTGGAGGGTGCAATAACTTATTGAACTTCTAGTTGGAAATCTGCTAAAACTTGTTGGATTTATGGTTGAATGTGTGTTGTAGCTTCATCACCCCCATTGCATTATGCTGCAACATCACTTGCCACTTCCCTTGCATCGTATTCCCTCACAAAACCATATATTACATCCTCATTGTAACCAAGAAGACGCAAGCATGTCTCTTCTACTATAACATCGTCTTTAGTTTCCATTATGACTGGTTCATCTTCTGTTCTAGGAGTTGCAACATCATCTTCAACAACATAGCCCTCACTTGGGCCCATGTCGTTGTCAAGGGCTGACCGATTAAGAGGCCATATTTTTGTTATGTGGAACCCACTAATAATGTTACTTGGTTTCAAGGCTTTTCTGAAAGCTTGGCTTGCAAGACTTGCCAACTCTTCACATCTAATATCAATATGCGGGTTTGCAGCCTGCCAAATAGTTCTTTTCTCTCTGAAATATGCCTTGAATGGAGCAAAAATGCTGACATCCAATGGCTACAACTTGTGCCTGGTATGAGCAGGCAGCGTTAGCAGGTCTATTCCTAATTTTTGTGATTGTTCAATGGTCTTGAAAGCCACGTGGCTGCCATGACTGTCAAAAATGAGAAGGGCCCTGTTTGTCGATGAAACTCCACCGGGGATATTAGCTGCAAAATGGTCTAACCATTTGAGAAATAGTTCCTTTGTCATCCACACATGTTCTTGGACTGCCATCAATGCCCCTACCTCGCAATTAAAGATATAGTTTTGCATGTGCCTCTTTGATTTAAACAAGTAGAACCCAGGAATGCTTATCCCAGCTGCACTTACACAAGGCAGCATTGTGATCCACTCTCTACTTTTTGAAACCAAATGTGGTACACATTTTGTACCCAATTTAGCAATAACTCTCATGCCACAATTCCTACCAGCCTGAATACCAGTCTCATCGCAGTTCCATATTCGACTTGCTCCATACTGGTTAAGTTTGATCAAGTTCTCGAGGTTGTCGTAGAATTCTTGCACGATAAAAGAATGAACCATAATCGCTCTGTCACTGTCCACTCCTTCAGCTATTCTGATTGTCAAATCTGGGTGCCTTCTTCGAAATCCTTCCCACCATGACCTCCTGGGGACCCCATTTGTGAAAGGATTGGGTCGACTTGCTGTTATATGGGAAACGATGTCTTGTAGTTGATTTACTTGCAGTTCGTGGCCCAATCTTGCCATGTCCTTGCACCATTGGACAACTTCAGTGTCCTCCTCTTAAGTTAAAATTGTACATGGACCCCTCCTCTTTGTGGTGGTTTGTCCTAACAGCCACGCCCTCAAACTACTAGGTGGCATACCCCACTTGATTGTTGTTGCCCTGATTGACATGTTGTGTTCTTCAACACTCTTAACTACTCCTTCCATATCAGCATATGTCCACTGCCTAATGGGTACAGGTGAGGGCAGTTGCATAGCAGGTTGAACATTTGGCTGAACAGGAGGTTCGGCTTCTGTTGTGTTGGTGGCTTCATCTGCAGAGTCAGGAACATCTTGTGGGTTGGGATTTGCATGAACTTCCTCATCAGGAAGTGCACCCCATGAGTTACTCTAATTGCACATTTTCCTCTTCCTACAACCCTTGTAGTCCTTCTAGCAGGTGCCATAATTTTCCAGTTAACCTGCACGGACAGTAAAAATTGAATAACTTGTTAGTGCAACAAAGAATAACATGAGATTAGTTCATAGAATAATGTCAACAAAAATCATAGCGCTCAAACATTAACGACGCCCAAAAAAACCCACTGTTGAAAAAACAATCTTACAGGTGAAGAGAGGTGGAGACTTACTAATCAAGATTTATGGATAAAACTCTGTGCAATTTTTCTTCATCAACGTTTCGGATCATACTCCATGATCCAAAACGTTGATGAAGAAAAATTGCACAGAGTTTTATCCAGAAATCTTGATTACTAATGGTCATGGACTATGGAAACATAATGTTATTAAGAGGTGGAGACATTTTTTACAGCTTCATATAAGATTGAATGAAAGAAATCTTTGAAGATTAAGTATCTTATTATATACCCAATAAATTTCATGATGATAATTGGTCAAAATTCCATCAATGTTCTGTTTAAATCACATTACATGTGATTACTTCATAGAATAATGTCAAAAAAGGCATAGCAGTCAAAAAGTCGATGCCATAGATAGAATAAGACAGAATAATTCACGACAGAATAAGATAGTCAAACCCTTCATGCCATACACATAAATGATTTTTAAAGATGCCAAAATGCAATCAAACACCATCGAACCCAACAAAAATCCACTATTGAACAAACAATCTTGCAGGTGAGAGAGGTGGATTAAATTTGTATTGGTCACATGTAAACTCTACACGACTTGATATGACGAAACAATACATGGCATGACTATATATATATATATATGTATGTATGTATATATGTATGTATGTATGTATGTCTACAGTCTGATAAGAATATTTCAGAATAAGACAAAATAATTCATGAGGGATCATTTTTCTACCAGTCGGCAGTCACATTTAAATAGAAATGATTACAGTCAAACCCTTCATGCCATACACAAAAATGATTTTTAAAGATGCCAAAATGCAATCAAACACCATATTCTTACTAGATTTATATCTATCTATCTATATATATATATATATATATATATATATCTATGCAATCTATTATGATGAAACCCTACACATTCTTATTAGATTATATATATATACAATCTGCTATGATGATGATACCGTACACATTCTTATCAGATTATATATATATATATATATATACACAATCTACTATGATGAAGCCCTACACATTCTTATCAGATTATATATATATATATATACAATCTGCTATGATGAAACCCTAGCCATTATTAAAGACAGATTTATAATATAACTGTGATATGATTAAAAAATGGGTAATGTTGATGTTATTATATTTGATGTATGGTATAATGTTGCTATTATAATCTTTGATTTATGATGAACGCAGGTGAAAAAAATGTAACTACGATATGATTAAATAATGGATAATGCTAAGTTGAATAGCTAACTGAAAGCAAAATTATTGGTATGCTTGAAAATAATGTAAACACTGAGTACATAAATATAAATATAATGTAACTACGATATGATTAAATAATGCTAAGTTGAATAGCTGAGTGAAAGCAAAATTATTTGTATGCCTGAAATTAATGTAAACATTGAGTACATAAATATAAAAGATTATATTGAACAATGAAACAGACAACATAAATGTAAACATTAAGCCTTAAGATAATAATGTAAACACTAATTATATTGAATAAATAAAACATTATGCCTGATAAATATAAAAGAGTATATTGAATAATGAAACAAACAACAAAAATGTAGAACAGTATGGCTGAAAATAATGTAACCAGTGAGTACTTAAATAGAAAAGATTATATTGAATATTGAAACAAATGTAACCAGTGAGTACTTAAATAGAAAAGATTAACCATGAATATTGAAACAGACAACATAAATGTAAAACAAAGAGGCTGAAAATAATGTAAACACTGAGTACATAAATATAAAAGAGAATATTGAATAATGAAACAGACAACATAAATGTAAATCCAGTATACTGATAAATAAAAACATGAATTTACTTATTCTGGGTGTACCGACCTGAATAAGCTCCCTTTTAAGAGGAATGTGCAGAAGTTGCCTTAGTAAGCTCTGAAGTCTGCAGAGGATATTCAGTGAAAGCAGGGGAGAATTCGTAATGAAAATGACCGTGGAAATTCCCTCTTAAAACTTCATTCGAATTGGTAAATTGAATGCATTGAATTGTGGTGGGTGAGTTTCAAATTTGAATTTTTTGTGGGAAACAATCTGTCATTTCATTTTGCAGTGGCCATCTATGCCTGAGTTTTGTCGTGGCCTTTAGGAAATCAATTTTATATTTGGTTTAATTGTCAAAATAGGTGGCTCTATTAAATTCAGTCAGATATATGAATTATACTATGTTTTTTGGTATATTAGGGAGCCTTACACCATTAACTGTTTATGCAGGTACCAGAAGTAGATGGAGTTAATGCATGAAGATGTCAAGGGATGTGTGGGTGATTGTGCAACTGATAGCTTATAAAGTTGTTCAATGTTTTGTATTATGTCAGAATGTGGACCATTAACTGTTTATAATGTTTTAAATTATGTGACATTGTGCACCATTAACTGTTTATGTATACATGTAAATACAATGCACTAGAAGCTTTAAGCCACTTGCATGGAGTGGTTATTGTAAAAATCAGTGTACCTTTTTTAATTCATAAATGACTTTATTTTGTGCAAGTTGACTTGTGTTGAAAACATAATTGTACCAATATATGTTTAAATTTGTTTTTTTTGTTGGTTGGTTATAGACTAAGTAGTGAACATATACTGGTGTAATGTCTAATTTTTTATTGGCATAACTACAACATTTTAATGACTAAAATGTAAACGGATATTGGGGGGACAGGTGAACGAGGAGTAAACGACAATCAGATTATGAACGACAATCAGGGGTTTTCCCCTAGGAGAGGGGTTTATAATGGAGCAATTTATTTCTTAGGGTTTACGTGGAGTGGAGTGTCATGTGAATCAAAAAATTCTACCAATTTAGTAATTCTATCAATTTAGTATCTTTATCGTGATCCAAAAAAATATTTTCACTTATGTGGATACAAATTGTCATGTGTACATCTACGATAGATTGAGCATAGATTGAGCAGTTAAATTAATTGCCCATTTGGATGGGTGACTAATCATGGGTTGGGTCCACCCTTGACAATTGTGTGGCAAGGGATTGGTACATGTTTGACATGTCACGTGGCGAGCCACCATAAACATCCACTTCCTCGCATTTAACATGCATCATCTCTTCTTTGCCTCCCGCCCAACCACATTCATTATGTGTCCCTTCCCATTTACTTGTTTCAAATGGCGTCAACCTCCTATGAATTTGTGAATGGAATGTTGCACAACCTTGCTTATCTCGCTCATTGTCATCCCAAAAATGAGATGTTTCTTCTTGATGTTCATTTGAATACGGACTAGAGCATGTTTGGCTCTACTCTCTATTCCACAAGTCTTTCATGAAAGGAATGCTTGGCAATGGTGGGTTTGTAGTCGTTGCTCCTCTTCACAGTGATGGTGCATGCAAAGGTAAGATTTGGTTACAACTATTGCTTCCTTGTTTATCATTTTTTGTTGCTCTTCTTCACAATAAGGCCAGTTTTTTTGTTTCGCTACACCATTTGCTTCCTTGTTTATCATTTTTTTCAAGTATCAAAGAATGGAATGGTCCCCAACTCCGCATCAATCAACATGGCTCTTCTAGGCCATCCTCGAGTGTTTTTTGACCCAGGCGAGGTTTCTATTCCTCACTAAGGCAATGAACCCTAAGCCATTTGTTGTGGGTGCTCCTTTCATTTATGGTTTTCTTCATTTTTTTTATCATCTTTGCTTTGTATTCACTAATTAGAACATTCTATTCTCTTGTGTATGCTTGTTTCAATATTGGTTTTTTGGTTTTTTTATTTTCTTTGACATTATCTAGTTTGAAGTTGAATGTGTGAGGTTTTATGTTTCTTTAACTTTGTATAGAAAAGACTGAAAGGTGTTGTGGGAAAGTGTTTATGAACATGGTCGTATTTCATGTTCATAAACACATTTATTATTCATGGGAATTTTAATCTTCTATTTGAGCATCATTGTTACATACCAATTAAGTTATAAATTTAAGTTTACAATTTGAAGATTTCGTTTGCAAATGAATTTTCAATAGTTTTATTATTTGTCAACAATATTAGCAAGTTGGTTTAAGGTTATTGTCATTAGTAATGATTAGCATGCTTCTTTACAAGTTTAGGGTTTATAACTATTGTTGTTGAGTCATTTAAGAGCTTTTCTTTTATGAGAATAATAGTTGTGTTTACTAACCTGAAAAGGAAAATACCTCCCTGTAATCAAGCAATTTTATTATTTCATTCATTATTTGATTTTTGGTGGGTTTATTTTGTTTTAAGGTGAGGGTCATATTTTTTGGCCTCGAGAATATGCCTATACTTTTAATGAAATTGAGAACCCTTTTATTTTTCGTTCTGGCCTTTGGTTTGAATTTTATATTATGGGTTTAATGACTTGCATCATTTTTTATTGCATTCATATCAATGTTAGGGTTTTATGTTTTGAGTTCAATAATTTGTAGGCTTTTGACCATAATCTATGTTTGTATAATATCACATTAATTGGTATATGGTATATTCTCTTAAGAGTTCAAGTAGTGCTCAACACTCTTTGTTGTCATGTACATCACATTGCCAAAGAGGGATCACTATAATGGAGGTCTCATTTTATGTGTAGGGTTCCTTGTAAACTCATCATAGGTGATTTTGTGCATCTAATTGTCATCCTAAAGGTTTAGGTGTGTTGATTGCAACTTCATCTCATATGTCTATGTATGTCCTATGGGCATAAGGGTAGGTCTATAGCTTTACCTATCAATGCAAATGACACTTTTATTATGTACATTCATTAAATATTGCCTTTGGAAATAGTCATCATTTTCCATGTCATTTTGATTTGCGGTCATATTAAACACTTACACCTTTCAGGTTTTCCATATGATAAGATGCCTTGGTCATTTGGATTTAATTTACCATCTTCACATTTAAATATTCCTTTAATTTGGCAAGCCTTTTCCCAATAACAAAGGTCAACATCAAGATTATTGGTTTTTATCATTTGCTAGCTTCTTTAATAATAAAAGTATAATTATATTATAATTATAATGTATTAGTTGATAAAGGACATCCATAGTTCCATATAATACAAAATCTAATATGTTTTTTTAGATTATTTGTATTCAACTAAATTTAAGATTTTGCAAAATAAAAATTGATATTTTAATCACACCTTTACCCCTCCACAACTCCATTGTAAACAATGATCATCATTTTCTAATTATTGATCAACCAATGAGAACTCAAAATAAATATGAAACTTAAAAGAAAATTAACTTAATGACCTGATAAATAATTAGATAGTTAAATATCTCAAAACCAACCTACTTAGAACAAGCAAGTTTTAAAGAAAAATATATGGTCGTAGAGGAGTTATTTCTATCAATATTAAATCATATAAAACTAGGACCAGATATTTCACAAAATAGGATGATCAAGTAATGAAAAACGAAAAGCACTCAAACTTCCATCTAATGTTACTTCAAATGAGCTTTCTAGCCATTTGAAGGATAGATGAAGAATGTTAAGTGGTTTGCTCTACCCAATGGTCTCAAATGCAAATTATAGATTTCAAAATTGTCTCTTCAAACTAATAATGAAGCCAAAATGGAAGAATCATATGGTTTCAATTTGTCAATGTAGAAGAATATCAAAGAAATCGAGATAGAAGGAAATTCCATAAACTGTATTAATGTCTAATGATGACTGATTTAATGATGGTAAATGAAGCTAGAGGACATCAAGCAATACCGATCAATTGAAACTGTAGACACATAAAAAATTCCTCTAATAATATCAAAAGTTTTATCAATATGTGGATCCATTATTAGTACCATTATCCATTCTATCTATAATTCATCTCATATTCATATTTTATGCATAACCATTTAATAAATATTAACCCATCTCATTTAAATCATTTATAAATCCATAATCATTAAAATATTATTTATCATAATCATTTATCCATATTCATAAACTCCATTTGCATAATAATTTATCCATTATGATTTATTTATTCATATGATCATTAAAATATCTACACATTAATATATTTGCATAGTTCATTAATATCCATTTGCATATTTTCTTTATTTTACCATTTTGCATGCATTTCATTTTATCCCGCATTCACCCTAATATTGGATCCACCCTTGAGGAGATCTATTTAAACCTTGCCCTCTCTCATTTCTCGATCATACACAACATTTATGATCTTTGCATTTGCACTATCCTTACATTTGCTCTTAGCATTCTTGGCACTCTTTTGATATCATTTTAGCATTTTAGCTCATAAGATATTTGCATGTTAGCATTTTAGTTTATCATGTTTTCTTTTGTTCTTTCATATCATTTGCATTCAATCTTTTAGTCGCCATTCACCATAGCCTCTTGTGCATAGTGCTCTAAGAGCAAATTTATTCTGCAACACAAGATCTTGGATGATAGGAGGGCAATGGAGACAAAAATCCATTTGCATGCATGTGTGTTTAGTTAGTTTATTTTATTTGCATGTGTGTGTAGGTGGGCAAATACTCCATTGTTTGATGTTGGAACAAATTTGAATCTTCGAATTTGGATACCCATTTCCTTCGTCAACATTTGGCATGCCTGGTGGGACCTTTCCATAGTTTGTCTATTGCTTCATTTTCGCTTGATAGAAGTTTTGATGTCTTGAGTTAATTTGTTGCAGGTTTGTTTGCAGGTTTAACGCTTTGTTTACAGGAAATATTTGATGGTCTTTGAATAGACAAACTTTGCACAACAGATTTTATTTACTTTTGCACAGTAGATTTTATTTGCTTTCACATAACCTCACCATGATCAAGTCTGCTGAATCAAGCTTGCTGGAGTAGAGATAAACAACAAAATTGTTTGAAATGTTTTCTTTATTATTTAGTTTAGATTTAAGTTTTTTAATTTACATTTAAGTTTTAAATTAAGTTTGGATTTAGATTTTAGATTTTAAAGTTACTAATTTAATTTAGATTTATTTATTTTTTATTCAAGGGGTAAATGCTTTTGACCGGAGCTATGAACCGGATACAACCATTCAACAATACCACCCCAACGGGGTTTGAACCTTGGTGGCAAGAACAACAATGCCACCTATAAACCATCACACCATGCCAATACCGGCTTAATTTAGATTTAATTCAGTTTAGATTCTAATTTAGATTTTAAATTTAAGTTTCTAATTTAAATTAGTTTTGATTTTGTAATTTAGTTTAGTTTTTAAATTTCTAATTTAGATTAGTTTTTTTTTTTTAATTTAATTTAGTTTAGTTTTTAATCTAGTTTAGTTTTATTTAGTTTTAGTTTTTAAGTTAGTTTTAGTTTTTTAATTTCTAACTTAATTTTAGTTTTTAATTTCCAAATTAGTTCAGATTTTTAAAATTTCTAATTTAGTTTTTACTTTTTTTAGATTAAAATTTCTAATGTAGATTTTACTTTTTAGATTAGATTAAATTTCTAATTTAGATTCTACTTTTTAGATTAGATTAAAATGCTAATTTAGATTTACTTTTTTAGATTTAATTTTTTTTTTTTAAATTTTAATCTAGCTTTTAGTTTTTAAATTTAGATTTAGTTTTTTTATCTAGATTCGATTTCTAATTTAGAGTTAATTTATAATTTTAGATTTAATTTAATTTAGGATTAATTCCAATTTTGATTTAATCTAATTTCTAGATTAAATGTTATTTCTTTCCTTAGTTTAGTTTATTTTTATTGCAAGGCTAATTTCGTTAATTTGGTCTTTTTGTATAGGTTCGTTTGTCCAAGGTTCAAAACTAAAACTCTTGTTTGTCGAAGACTTAAATTTGAAATTACTATTGAAATCTGATGCAGGACGTCCATTGAAGACTTGGTTTTGAACCTGATTGTCTGTATAGCTTAGAACACATTTCGTTTGGTGCCTAAAATGAGCAGCTGCTTGTTGTGTTTGGTGCTTTTGCATGCTTCTGTTTAGATTAGATCCCAATTTACTAACAAAAGTATCCTCTCCCCTTGCGCACTTGTGCGATCCTGGGTGCAAGAGAAATTGTTATTATCTTTAGAGGGCTGCCTTAATGGGAAAAAGTACTCACTCCAAGGGAATGGCCCAAGCGGTAACGGGCTAAAGCCAAGTCCTTCCAAACCGCTATAGAAATTTGTGATTGCAAGGAAAGTTTGCAATCAACAGGATGTGGTACATGATAGCCCTCCCCCAATATCGTATGATGCAAAAGCCCTTGTTCTAAGGGTTGGGAGGCCTCTTGAGGGATTTTATCACAGTACCCCTTAAATCGAAAGCCCTTACTAAACACCTCTTGTTTGTAGAAGCCTAGTCATTCAACTGTTGCTTGGTATAGTGTTGGTTACAGTATCATGCCCAAAGATACTCACGACTGACTCCTTTGAGTAGAGATAGCAAATTCCCAGGAAGTGATACCCGAGAATTCAAAGTTGGTGTGCTCATAGAAGTGAGTGTCGTGGAGGGGAGCCAGTGCCACCAAAATTCTAAGCTATCCAATCTTGAGAAGGAGAAGTGTTCAACATTGATCCAGGATATTTTAGTGAGCTATACCAAGTATACACACCTTTCTAACTAGGTTGTGCTTTTCTTTATTTGTGATATACCAGTGAACAACCACTTTGTCTTCCAAGTGATTTATGTGTGTGTATTTAAAATAAACTTCAAACAAACATCACACTTAGTAATTTGCAATATCTCAACCTTGTGAACCCCAAAACATCAAACAACAAAAACATCCAAAATGAACCTATCACTAAAATCTCTCGGGGACATCATCCTTTAGTTCTAATTTTTCAATCCTTGCATTCCACCTGGTCCTTGCATATCCTCCACCCTTGTATATCCATTATCAATCAAACAAACCTTTAACTTGTACTTAGGCTACTCTTCCTAGGTCTTGAAATCAAACCATTGGCTATCTATCACCTGTATCACTTGAGGTTCATCATCCTTGATTTAGGGAACATACCATTATCCTTGAGTAGGGAAATCCTTTTGGAGTTCATCATCTCCTACATACCCTCTCTTGATCATTTTTCCTCGTGTCTATCCATCATAGCACAAGTAAAGCCTTGCATCATAACCAACTTCGGGTCTAGAGTTGCCTTGGAGCTCTTGCATTATTAGCTTGTCATATCATACCATACCATTTTCATATCTCATCTTAGAATCATATCCTTTTCATTGCATCCTAGTCTTAGGTCTCATACATTGTCCAATCCTAGATTGAAGATCATAACAAATCACTTATGACCCCTAGAACAAGAGCAAAAATGTTTCAAGAAGAAGGGAACCCTTGGGGAAGAGACTTTGATGGGGAAGATCACATTAGTGTTGCAACTAGTGAAACAAATGAAATTGATGATGTAGAAATAACCCAATCCAATATAGAAGAAGCACTCAAGGATCACCAATTCGCTAAACTACTTACAGAGGTAGTCAAATGTAACCCACAACAATACTTCAAAGCCCTTGTTGATGAAGGAATCAAAATGCCCCCTGATTTTGACATGTCACTACTCACGATGACTGATCAACCCAAATCTAGCGAATCTAAACATCCCAAAATAAACAACGATAAAAGAATCAAAGATCACATACCCTTTTATCTACAACCTAGTTATAAGAGATCTTCAAAGACATCAAAACCTACACCTACAAACAATCCTATTTTGGATGAACTTAGAACACTGAGACAAGAACTAGATACTCTCAAGAACAATAAAACATCATTCCACAAGTTCTCCATTGAAGATATATGTACTTATCCTTTCGATCCGAGCATACCAATGCCACCTTTTCCTAGTCATTAGGACATACCAAAACTTGATAAATATAAGGGAAAGGGAGATCCTAAAGACCACTTAAGAGAATTTTGTGCTACTACCATGGAATTTGCAGTTGATGAGACATACCTTATGAGATTATTCCCTCGCAGTCTACGAGGAGAAGCTATGGAATGGTTTTCATGATTACCCCTGACCATCAAATCTTTTCAAGAACTGGTCGATAAATTTGTCTCCAATTATAGTTTCAATTGTGACCTTAAAGTGACTATGAAAAATCTTTTTAACACCAAACAAAAACAAGGAGAATTTTTTGTGTCATTTTTACAAAGATGGAGACATTTAACAAAACAATTACCTTATACCATTCTGGACAAAGAATTGGTTGACCTCTCTTGTCAAAATTTGAACAAGGAAATTGGAAGTGAACTTCGCCTCAAATGCTTGGATTCCTTTGATGAAGCCATAGAAATGCGATTTCAAATTGAACAAACTCTAATTGATGATGGAACTATTAAACTTAATAACGACAAAGATAAAAAATTAGGCTCAAACAACAAGACACCTTTTTGGGTTAAGAACAATAATGTAGTCAATGACGAAGTTGTTGATGCAAAGACAACTAAAACATCATCACCTATCTACAACCTTAAAGGCTCATCTTCAAATAAAGGAAAAGGAAAACAAAGAAGTCTCCCTAAACGAAATTTTACACCACTGGGACAATCACTTGAATTTGCATTAAAAGAACTTATTGAAAACAATATTATAACGCTACCTGAAATGAAGGAATATAATCCACAAGTCAAACCCCCATGGTGGAATGAGGATCACTCTTGTGACTATCATAGACATAAAGGACATAAGACTAATAGATTTGATAAGCTTCGACATTTAATAGAAGACCTTATTGATGACGTAAGATAGCAGTTGAAGGACACACTTTTGGTAACTCTGATCGTGAGATGTTTAAAAACTCCCTCCCTAAGCATGACAAGGCTAAAGGAAAGGACCTTGAACCTAGTGGTGGGGTAAAATATACTACTGCTAAGTATGATTATACCATGAATAACATCAGTGAACTTGATAATCATGTAAACACTTTCATTATAAAAGGCCAAGAATTTGATTACAATTTTACTACCCTCAGAGGCATAGTTACCCTTAGAGGTCCTAATTCAAAACCCGGTATGCCAACTCCGCAATACAACCTCATAGAACATTTAGGAAAAACTCCTGCATAAATGTCTATTGAGTTGCTATGCCTATCTCCTGAGCATAAAGCTATCCTAGATAAAGTGCTTGCTACTGCTACAGTGCCTATAGACCTACATGTAGATCAATTCCAAGCTATGGTGGGACACATCACCTCTCCTCACACTTTCACTTTTATTGAGAATGATGATTCATCCATCTGACAAACACATAATGCACCCTTACACATTGACGTTCTTGTCCATAATGTCAAGATCAAGCGAGTTCTAATAGATGGAGGAGCAGGTCTTAATATTTGTACTGAATAATTGATCACAAAATTAGGGTTCTCTAAAAATGTAGTTGATCCAAGGAAAAATATTACCATAAAGGCATATGATGAAGAGGAACGCTCGTCTAAAGGATCAGTTACTCTACCAATTAGAGATGGCCTCGTGGTAAAGGATGTGGTTTTCCAAGTTCTTGATCTCCCTCTGACCTATAACATCCTCCTTGGAAGACCTTGGATTCATGCAATGCAAGTAGTACCTTCTACATACCATTAGTGTATTAAATTCCCACACAATGGTGCCAAAATCACAATACAAGGAGATCCAAACCCTTTCATGTATTGCCATAATCTAAGCCATAAAACTGAAATCACAATCCCTAGCAATCATGAAGCACCTCCTTCTCAAGCATATGTTGATCCTGAATCCTTAAAAGCATCCACTTCATTTACCACACCATCAAACCCTAAGGTCCAAATCCATGATATGGGATGTGGAGAATACTGTATGGATAATTTACTAGCAAAAGACATTGCTAATGTTGTCGAGACAAGTCAGACTTCCAACAAGGATACCAAGATAGTTGCAAAAGGAATGCAAAAAGATGGTCGTGCTTGGATTGAAACCTTTTGGGATCCTGATGATACACTTGCCTTTGCCAAATCTGCTTCCACTCAAGCTTTTCATATCTATGATAATCCCCTATTTGACCAAGACATCTACGATAACCCACTCTTTGATCATGACCCTGTTGAGGATATTCAATCATCATCCTTCCATCCCACCTGCCCTAGGCTAGGATATGAATCTCCTATTTCCACCTCTACTAAGCTATCTTTCCAAGTCATTAAGGATGTACAAGCCTCCTTTGATGTTAACGATACCAAAAAGGATAGTCTCAAAAATTCCATTGATGGCATCACCACTCCCGTTCATCCACTAAACATTCCTACCACTTCGCCTATTTCATCCATCTCACTCATGTCCACTCACATCATAGACATGGATCAACAATTCATAGCTCAAGAAAAGAATAAAGGCAAAGCTCCAATGAGCGAGCTATCTTTAGAAGGAGATCAAAAATCAAAGGATATAATGCAAAGAAAAGAAGATCAAGACAAGTCCTCTAGCCAAAATAAAAAGCTATTGGACAAATCAAAAACAAAAGAAGATCAAGATAAGTCCCCTAGACAAAATAAAAAGTTATCGAACAAATCAAAATAAAAGTCAAAAGTGAAAGCAAGCAAAAGTTGATCTCCAAGTATGTCGCTCCATCAAAAATCACTGGGGGCATCTATCAAGGAAAAAAGTCAAGAAAAGAGCTTGTTGATCCAAGGTCTCCATCCACGTCACTCTCACTCATACCATATATTCCATTCCACCCATCCATGTTCACATATTTGTCATATCACACCATTGGTGATGTCTTTCAATGTACCTTTGACGACGACCCCTTCACGTACTATAACTCATCGGTCGCCCAAGCTCCTTTCCGTCTGAAGCCTGATGGCCCACATAGTGTGCACATTAGGGATCCTACCATATTCTCTTTCATCCACCACATCTATCATCCTTCATACTTTCCACTCATACTCCTCATTCCGATTGGGTCCTTTCATCCAACACATTCATCCACATAAGATTGCGGCATCATCAAGGTAGTCTACGGATCTGGCGTGTATCAATTCTACATTTAGCTTCAAAGAGTATGCTCTTTTAAAGTCCTAAAAAAATACAAAAAAAAAGGAAAAAAGACCTAAAAAAATACAAAAAGAATGAAAAAAGTCCTAAAAAAAATACAAAAAAATGAAAAAAAGGAGAAAAAATGAAAAAGAAAAAAGTAAAGATAAATCAATTCGTTCAATGGTAAAAACCACTTCGGTGGTGACTTGAGCAAGTACCATGGTGAAAATCGAGAAATTTGCGCCATGTGTAGAGGCTTTGCTCCTCTTTCCTTTGGAGTTATGCTTGATCTTTTCATCCCATTTTCATTAACCACCACTTCATAATAGCCTTCTCACACTCATTATGGCTTGTGAATTATTTGACATTTCCCTCGCTTGCTCGCTTTTTCCATGCGTACTAGGTTGGTCCTATCCTCACTGGGGCATTTCCTCAATCTTAGCTATGGGTTAGGATACTGAGCATCTCGCAGTCAAATAAACTACCCTCTTTGTCTATCTGCTCACTTGCAATCCGTCTCATTCTGTTAAAAACTTCAAAAATCCATAAAAATCATAAAATGTCCTGAGAAAATCCCTAAAAATCATAAAATGTCTTGAGAAAATCCCTAAAAACCATAAAATGTCCTTAAAGAAATCCAAAAAAATCCAAAAACCCAAAAACCCAAA
>VDFB02083934.1:0-106647 GCA_007258455.2 Sequoia sempervirens
GAGAAACCGTTAGAGGCAGGGTATGCAGAGGCATGAGGCATCCGATGCTCCCATGCCTTTTTGTTGGCTGCATAGCTAGTTCCGGAGTTCTCCCCGTCTCTGTAACATGGGCATTCATCTTTATTACCATAATGCCCGCTCGGAACACAGTTGCATATCTTACAGCAATCGTTATACTACTTTAAAGCACCGTTTTAGCCGAGCATACTCGCACCTCAACTTGCATTTATCACCATACTCTGTAAACACCAACAATGTTAGACAACACACTCCATTAAACATCTTCTTCCTGAAAATGTGTGAAATTTTCTAGTTAACCATTGGGTATCACAGTCCGTAATCCATCATCAGGATGGGGAAAATTCTCTCACACATTTTACAAGCAATACTACGAGCTGGCTGGTTTGAAACAAAAAAGGAAACGGACGGGAAAACTGACCCTTTTTCTGTTAGTTTTGGTGGAGGGGCCACCGTGGGGCCGTTACAGACACCACCTGTTGCTGCAGTCTGTGTGTATGAGAATGATAAAAACACAGACTTGTGTATTGTAGTGGTGTGCAAAAAGCAAAGAAATTGAAGTACAATACAGACTTGTAATGAAAAAGCGAGAGAAAGAGCCAGCAAGAGGCAGACGCATGTTCCTAATCTCCATTATTGCAGATTCAGAATTTCTTTTTGTGTGTTCCAACTGGATGCTTACTGTTTGTTGGGTTTCCTATGTATTTATACCTAGGGCTTTGAGGGCTTTAGAATTAGTATTAAATTTTGAATAATGAGTCGAGATTACGTTAGGCAAAAGTGAGGAAGTTTCGTTTGATGTAAATTCAATTAAATACGAGCTTTGAGGAGGGAAACGGTCATGGCTGCCCATCTATCTAGATTTTGAGTTGTCATGCAATTGGAAGATGTGCAGAGAGGTTAAAATAGAGAGAAGTTACATGATTTTTCATTGATTGCTTCATTACTGGCATATTGAAATTTGGGACCTTATTAGTGGTGTAGTTAAACCTTTTGGGTGACGTGAGTGAAATTATGGTGATTGTTCTTTTTTCACATGGGCCAGGGTGCTTCCCAGCTATCAATTACTTTTTTAAATTTTATCAAAAATCATTGAATTGGATACGAGGATTTATTACAAGCAAAAGATCTTCACTTGGTAAGAATTTGGAAGCATAAAATATGTCTTATTTGTTGGTCACTTGTAAATTTGTAAAATCGTTTTTTGTCAAAAATTTGTCATATTCAATCAAAAGTATTGTTATTGTTAACTTTCAATGAAGGTCTCAAAATTATCAAGGGTTGGTTGTGTCCAAGCACCCCATGTTTATGTTTGAGTATCAAAGGCCTTCAATTGAAAGTGCTTGTGTAGCATCTACATGACAATTGATTCCCTCTGAATCATGATTTAGCATTCTTTTGACAATAATTATTGATTCAAGCCACATTTTTCATGATTAAACAAATTTGTTATAACATGACATTTTGCACAAACATTGCCCTCAAAGTGAGCTCTCTCTCTCTCTCTCTCTCTCTCTCTCTCTCTCTCTCTCTATATATATATATATATATATATATATATATAGTAAAACAAGAACCTCTACAAATCTCTCCAAGCATAGGCCATGAAATTCATCATCAGTTCGGATGGTAAGAGTTTTGCTTCCTGCCAGCAGATATGATTATAGCTAGCTTGTCAATATTAATATCACTTTTACTCATATTACAAAAAGGTATGCATCAGAATATATATATGTATCTAGCTATTAGAGGTGTAATAGGTTTAGTCATTGTAGCACCCACTGCACTCTTTAGCATCATCTGCATCCACCACCATATCCACTGGCTAGGTATTGGACCTTATGAAAAAAAAAATGTTTTAATATCATTTATTTAATTATTGTATTTATATCCAATATTTGAATAACATAGGTCTATTACCAGATATAACACCTCTCTTCAACACATGAAAAAAGAGTAAACAATGGTTTTTGAAAAATAAGGTCATCCTCCATATTGATGTCCTATTTTCAAAAAATAATTTGAACAATTATGAAAAAAGTATTCTTTTGGAAAAAATATATGTCTAAATTATAATTAATAATAAATAAAATTACAACAAAATATTATTAAAAAAATATTTCTAGTTAAAATATACAATACAAAAAATGTTACTCTTTTAAAATTACTATAAAATATAAGATATAATTTATTATAAAATATTTAGAAATGAGATAAAGATAAATTGTTTTTATAGCCCACTATATATCTACTATAACTCCCCTTTTACTCTTGACTATTTTTAGTCAAATGAATTTTCTTCACTTAATTTCAACAAATCTCTACCATTCATTCAAGATCAAAAACTCAAGTGCCTATTTTTCATTAAGACATAAATATATCATCATTCTCCATCAAAGAACAAATTCAACTTGACAAGTCCATGCTATAGAAATCTTGCATGACTCCTTAAACCCCACATCATCACATCTTGAATAACCAACTTCAACAAGAAGGGTTTGTGTTGATAAGATGGTCATTCCTTTGAAACTCTATTTAGCCCAATCTAAAATTATAAGCTTGATTTAGGGGAGAGGACCGATACTGAGCATGTTTCAATAGTTGTGATAGTAGTTGTTTATATAATGCCCAATATTTTTATCAATATTGGACCAATAGTTGTGACTTTAAAGTTGTTAGTGTTGATGATAACTACCCATAATTAAACAAAATGTATTCCTTTGATCTAAAAAGCAACCAATCATGTGATTCCACATCAGTGCTCAATAAAACATGTTGTGAATTCACAAGTGTTCTCACTTTTAGGCCTTTTGGACACCTTGACAAAAAGCATCTTTGATGTGGCATCACATTTGATGATATGGCCCTGAAACCTTAGTTATAAGCGAGGGGACTTGCCAAGTAAGCTACTGTAAAAAATTGGGAGTGATTTGGAAATTTCCACGTGGGATAATTAGAAGCCTTGAAGTTAGGGTGCACCTTCTTGGGTCCTTTCCCTACAATAGAATATTCAAAATTGCTTTAATCTTTTGTTCAGTTTGTCATAAATATTGCACATACAAAATTAAATGTTGGAGATAGTACAAATAGACACAAGTCAGAACAATATTAACTTTACATTAAATTAATCATTAATTG
The DNA here is from genome assembly GCA_007258455.2 of Sequoia sempervirens. NCBI lineage: Eukaryota > Viridiplantae > Streptophyta > Pinopsida > Cupressales > Cupressaceae > Sequoia > Sequoia sempervirens. The sequence goes on from VDFB02083934.1 coordinate 3,157, forward strand.
TTCCATGTGAACATTTAATAGAAACTGCCAACCCTATCAAAATATATTTAAGATTTAATAATTGTGAACCCTTATTAAAAACTATAAACACATACTATGTGTCTCATGACTCCATACCATTCTAAACAACCAAGCACAATAAACATACAACATTCTAAACGTGATAAAAAGGAAGTTAAAAGAAACTATATGCTAATTAAGAGAGGCCTAGGAAATGTATGGGGTAGTTATTCAGCTATGATTAAGTGATTGATAGCGACCTAGCAAGTACCCTAGGCAGTCATAACCAAATGAACCTAGCTGGCCTAGATGAGGAACATTCCATCAAAGTGAAGCCTTCACTTCACCCCAAAAGTTTAAATACCTCACCGCTCCAGCAATGAATGAAAAAGCTTCCACTTGTGTATTTTAAAGTTGTACTTTTGTATTTTAATCTCTCCACACGCCCTCCAACCAGATGACAACTCGAAATCTAGATGGATGGGCTGCCTTGGTCACTTCCATTGACAAAGTGCATATTAAGGAAACTTCCTCATATATGCCTAACATACCTAATCCCGCCCCATATTTGAAAAATTTAATCCTAATTCTAAAGCCCTCGGAAACCCTATAAATACCTACGAAACCCACAGACATTCTCATCCAGCGGGAGTTGGGGGCTCAAAACAAGGAATCCTCATTCTGCAATAATGGAGATGAAGAGAGCAATATGCGTCTGCTTCTTTCTGGCTCTAGTTCTCGCGCTTTCATTACAAGTCTGTATTGTATTTCTTTTCTGTGCTTATTCCCCAGCTAGATTTCCTTATTTTTCACAAGATCTTACTAGCATATTTGTTTTTATCGTTGCTGTACACACAGACTGAAGCAACAGGTGCTGTTGTTTTCAGCCCCGCCCCGGCCCCTTCACCAAAACTAACAGAAAAAGGTAAGTTTTGCCGTCTGTTTCTTTGTTTCCCCAAACCAGCCTGTATGTAGTACTGCTTGTAAAATGTGAGACAATTTGCCCCATTTTGATGATGGATTTGGAACTGTGATCCGCAAGGCTGATGGGAAAATTTAGATATTTTCAGAAAGAGGTTTCATAACTTGTTATTTTCCGTTGTTGGTGTTTACAGAGTGTGGTGATAAATGCACGGTGAGGTGCAAGAATAATCGTGCTTACCCAAAACTGTGCTTAAAAGACTGCAACATTTGCTGTAAGTCGTGCAGCTGTGTTCCCAGCGGCCAGTCTGGTAATAAGGATGAATGCCCATGTTACAGAGACAAAAAGAATGCCAAGGGCAAATCCAAGTGCCCTTGAAACTCGGTGGTATTTCTAATTGGTTTACTTTACTGTTCTTTTGGAAGGAGCTAAAATAAATGTGGATCTGTCGTTAGATATTTCTAGGCGTATTACTATGTATGTCTGCTACCAAACAGACACTTGAAGGCTAATTTAATATTTATATTTTGTTTCTAGGCTGCCTGCCTTGTTAGCTTGCATGGTTTGGAGAAATCTCAGTTGAAGTTACAGATGGAAAAATAACATTTTTACAGTTTGTAATAATAAGTAAGAATGTTTTTCGATTTTAAGTATTTGGGTTTTCCTGTATATTAATATTTTAAGGCACATTCCCTAATTTGTTATCAGAAGCGTCTTCCTCCACGGATGGACTTCAATAAACTTTAAAAAGCGAGATGTACTTATATAAAAACCTGAACATTAATCTTTTAATAGTTTCAGTAAAAGAAAGTTTTTATTTTATTAATTTTTTTATAAATAAGTTGTTCATTTATATCAATTTATAAACAATGGTATATATTAATTTAAAAAAAGAAATTTATGAAATGATACCCACATTTCAAATGGTTTAAAGATAAATTTTATACAACATAAAAGTGATCACATTATTCTAGCAACAAGAGGAGGTAGGTCTCTATCAAAATGCTTATATAAGTTATTGTGAAGGTAAGTCTTTATCAAGATGTCTCTTCAAACCGGACCAAAGATCTTGCCATCTAGAATAGGGTTTCACTTGAGGATGGTACATTTATCTTCTTTTTCTTTGCCTTTTCAATAGAACCATTATGAATATGAGAAGACTTAGAATGGAGATGGTCCTAAGAAAAAAGATCCATGCATCTTGAGCTCATAGGAAAAACTAGAAAAGATACTTGAGATTGTCTAGATGTTGGTAAAAAAAATTGTGGGGTTAGAAAACACCCTAATGGATGAAATGAGATCCAATAGGAAGACCTTGGTAGAGAAGACACCAGGAAATAAGATGATTGAGCTCATAGGAAAAACTAGAAAAGATATTTGAGATTCTCTAGATGACCATAAAAAGGACTGTGGGGTTAGAAACCCCCTAATAGATGAAATGAGATCCAAAAGACACCAAGAAATGAGATTTGACATGGAGACCATGGTAGAAGATGCTAAGAAAATGACTAAGCTTGGGTTCCAAAATGCCTAACACATTTGTATGAAATTTTCAATACTAATGTGCAGCAATGAACTAAATACCCTATTTATTTTTGAGCTTTTGAATCATTTGAAAATGTAGAGAGAGACTTGAGTAGCCTTTATGAGGTTTGCAATTTTGGAAAGACATCATGATACCATTTCCAATCCTTCCACTATGGTTTGGTGCATATAATCCAAGCCTTGTGAAGTATCTCAAAAGGGGTTGACTATATAATGTTTTGATAAGTCTCATGGTCCTAGTTGGGGAGCTTGAATTAGGCCAAGATATCCAATTCGTAGAGGTATTAGAGAAGAGGTCTAGAATGAAATAAACTTGCTTATAAAAAAAAATAGGTCATGAATGTAGGGAATTTTGGCTAAAGGGCCTATCTTGCCAAGTGATCACAAGAGACCACTAAAGAGAATTTTGGTTGATAGAAATCCTATTTCTAAAATATTTCTCTTGCTAGAGTAATCAAGGATTGATGGCCTCCAAGACATTCCAAACACTCTTGGTAACAAAATTGCCATGGTTGGCTCCTTCATAATAATAATTGTTGAAATTTGAGTCCTTTCCAAGATTTTTTAGTATAAGATGTCCTTGACGAAATACAATGTCTTAGAAAAAAAATCTAGCCTCCACTCCCTCCAATAGCTTTGATTATCCACTTAGCATATAAAACCAAACCCTCCAAATTCATGAGGAAGACAACTAAATTCCAAGCAGCCTTATGAAATCCCTTTTACCACTTAGAAGAGACCCAAACAAAGTACCTTTAGAGCTTCTCAATCTTCTAATAGAAATTGTTAGAAAGAGCCTAGCAATAAGATTAAACTCATTTGTGATGCAACAAGCATCTTGGAGAAAATCAAGAATTTTCTAGCAAGAGATAAGGGCTTGGCAATCCAATAATGCAACTTTTCTCAACACGACCGAGAACAAATTACCAAGAGAAGAAGAGAAAAAATGAAAAGCAAAAAGGATGCCAAGAAACCTAAATATCACATTGTGATAAATCTATTTCTAGCCAAAAGTGTCAAGCTAGGGAGGTTTAGGTAGAAAAATTTGATGAAAGCATTGGGTCTTCTACCATTGTATTCTTGAAACAAAGGTAAAATAAATGGTGGTAAGGTGCTACAATTCTTGGTTGCAATTGTCCTCTTCTTCCAAAAGTGAAAATAATCACTAGCAAAATAACCATTGCATAAGTCATATGCCAATGACAGCCTCTTTGAAGACCTAAAAATCATTTGATGTAGTACGGTTCCATGAGAAGGCATCCTTTTTTAGTAAAGTGGTAAATGGTGTAGCATTTTTTATAATCCTTGACAATTTTTTGACAATAGCCAAAAAGACCCAAAAATCCTTGAATGCTTTTAAGTGTCATGAGTTGTGACCAAGTTTAAATGGCATGAATTTTTCAAGGTCAAATTGAACACCTACATAGAAAATAATATGGAAAACATACTTTGATTTTTTATTTTTTATTTTTTATTTTTTTATCAAAATAGCACTTGAACTGCTTGGCATATAATTGATTATTTGCAAGAAGTTATTTAATGTCAAGTCAACACGTTATAAATGTTCTACCCAAGTTTTGTTATAGATCAAAATATTGTCAAAGAAAACCAAGATGAATTTATGAAGAAAGGACCCAAAAAGTTGTTCACCGATCCTTGAAATTTAAAAGGATCATTAGTGGTGAATGTGGAAAGATGTCTTTACATTATCTTAATTAAAATGAATTTGGTAATAGCTAGAGCATAGATCTAATTTGGAGAAAAAGTGGCCACTCTAATAATCCAGGATTCATAATTAGATGATGCAGCAGGGTTTTGCAAGAATACTTCAGGGGTTTGTCTGCTAAGATAATCTGCTATGATATTTCATTTTCCTGCTATATGCAGGGCTTCATTGTTGAACTGGTTTAAATATTCCTGCCATCTTAGGTATTTCCCTCGACCATCCTTTCTGCCATGATCTTTTTCTTTGAAGATCAGAAACTTGGTACAATCAATCTTGATGATGAATTTCTTCTAACGCATTAATTTCAAGGTAATTTTTTTCAAGTTCTTTATAACACTATAGATTTCTTTATCAGAAGAAATCCATTTCTTTACTTCTTGAGGAAATACACCACTAGCATATTCTGAAATCAATTCCTTCTTATTTTTGATAAAGCATAAGTGTCCTCCCTAAGCATGATTTGGAGCATCTATATAGAGCAAATTCATGAGTTGTGGGAACATGTAAAACAAGAAGATTTTGTACCTTTTGTTGGATGGTCCTGACAGCATCATCATGGATTTTACTCCATTGTGGTTTTTTCTTTGTGAGAAGTTATAGAGGTTCTCAGTCAAATCCTGCACTTGGATAAAAATTCTTTACATAGTTCAAAATACTCAATAATCCTTGCATCTCCTTAGTATTTAATGGAGGCTGAAATTCTAGGATTTCGTCCTTAATACGAGGTTGAACCTCAAGTTTTCCAGCATTGACAATCATACCTAAAAATTTACAAGATTTTGTACACCATTGAATTTTAGATAGGTTCATATCAATCCTAGAATTTAAGGGTAATCTATAGGAAGTTTCTAGAGATGAGATTTATGATCATCAAAGTCCTTCTTAAATATAAGAATGTCATTAATATAAACATAGAGAAAATCTTCACAGCCACAAAATATTTTTTCCATGCGTTCTTGGAAATATGAAGGTGCATTCATCAGTCCAAAAGGCATTATCGTCCATGCAAAGTGTCCAAAAGGAAAATTGAATGTAGTCTTATATTGGTCTTCTTTCTTGAACCGTATCTAGTAGAATCCTGACTTGCAATCAAACTGAGAAAATATTTTGACATTAGCTACCTTTTCTAACAAATATGACTTATCTGGAATCAGGTAAGGGAAAGGAATTGTTATTGCATTTAAAGGCCTATAATTTATAACTATTCTTTTCCTTTTCCTTTTTTTTCAAATTCTTTACAAACCATAAATGCATAACAATTGAAATCAGGTTGACAATGTATAATATACTTCCCTTTCTTCAATTCTTCAACAACTCCAGCCATATTAGGATAGTCTTGTGTAGGTATTGGAATAATTTTTCTACTTTTGATTCGACTTTCAGGCTGGAGTTTGATTTCCATTTCTGGCATTTATTTCCCCAAAACTTTTGCGGATCATCAGAACATATTGTTTGGATAATTGTTGTTTTAAGTTCTAGAAGTGGTTCTACAATCTGAATTTTGTTGATTGCTAGATATTTCTCAAAAGAATATACCAACCTTGGAGTACTTGTTTTTTCTCCATTAAGTGTAAACATGGTAGTTTTCTTTGTACATCCATAAGGGGTATATCTCTCAATAGAGTTTCCTCCCAGAAGTACATCTACAGGCATTTGGCTCATGGCAAAGAAATCGCATTTGAATTTATTTCCTTCTACTTCTAAAGACTGTTGATGGCTATATTTGTCACAAGTAAATTTGTTTCCTTGGACATCATAGGCTATATAAGCAATCTTTTTTGTTAATTGTTCCTAGTAGTTTAACACTTGTTCTTTACAGAAGGATATAGAAGCCCCAATATCAATTTGGGCATCATATTTTTTTGCCATTAGTGATTACATTAATGTATTGAGAAAACTTTCTTGTTAGAAGATGTACTAAATAATGTGGTTCAAGTTGAGGCTTAGGTTCTGAGAGAGCAGACATTAGTATTTTGACATTGACAGGGTCTTTAATATATGGAGGAAATTCAACTTCTATGTCAATTTCATTTTCATAATCATTTTGGATCTGTTCTTCAAACTCAGTATGGTCTAGGCCAAAATATGATGTGCATGGGAAATTAGGTTCCTTTTGGATAAAATATTTCGATGGACAATATTATGGACAATGATAATTATCTTCCTTAAATTTTGATTGTTTGAGAGAACTGAGAGATTGCATTCATAATAGAATCTACTTGATTAGATCTATTCCTAATGTATTTCCTATCTCTTCTTTCAATATAAACAAGGGTAAATGATAAATATTGTTCATTTACTTGAGAAGGAAGTGTGGACTCAAATTGATTTAATCCTTGAAATTGTCGCTGATATTGTTGGAATTGCTGCTATGGTTGATTATTTGGAAATGGGGGCCTGGTCTGTCTGTTGCTTCTGAATGGGAATCTATTATGTAAGTGTCATCTGCCTCTTCTGGTTTGGTTCATCATAATAGTAGGAATATCATCATATTCTTCATTCTTTATTCTCAGTTTCTTGCAATATTTCAGCAAGGTCTTCAAGAGTTGCTTCATCTTCTTCATCAGTTTCTTCAAAAAGTGGCTCATAGGTATTATCTTGCAGATAAAGATCTTCTTCATCAACTACATCCCACCACGCTGTTACTTTTGGATCAGAATAGACAACTTTAACTGCTTTATTTTTGCAAGAGCAATCTGGATCTTTATGACCAGGTTTGTTACTGATGTAACAAATGATTTTGTTTCTTTGGGGACGAGGATGAGCGTGTTTGTGAAGATAATTATTCTTTGGAGCATAGGAATGGTGCTCATTGAAGTTGCAGCGATGAAATTTTACTTTATTTTTGTGATGCTTTTTTGAGGCTTTGCGTTGAGCTTTGGAAAATGGATTGCATCCATAGGTATCTATGAAAGAGGGTGTTATGTGTTGTGCTTCATGTTTGGTGAATTTTTTTGTTGATATTTATAATCATCAATAAAACAAAGAATCTAATCTTTTGTAAACCAGATCAGATCGATAATGGGACTAACTGCAAGGGAAATTTCTTTGATTTCCATGTATCTTAGAACTTTATCACCAATATTATAAGGAAAACCTTCAAGATATTTGGTTTTTACAAATTCAATCTTTTGTTCATCCTTCAGTTGGTATAAAGACAGGAAAGGTATCTCAAAAGGATGGAAAACGTAGAAAGGAGGTAAAGTGAATATGCAGAGGTGGGTACTACTAAGTGTATCAATGTGGGTGTTGCTAAATAATCAAAATAAAAAATATCAATTTAGATACCGTCAACAAAGAAATTTAAACATTCTTAAAATGATAACAAGAAATATAGAAAGAGAAAAATCTATATTAATAGAATTAAAGGGAAGTGTGAAAAGATATGGGATATCAAGGAAAAAAATTAGAGGAAGACTGCAAAAGAATCCAATCCCAACATCACCACAAATTTGCAGCCAGAATTATCCAAGAAAAAAAAAACTTAACGAATCTTGTATAATTCCTAAAAAAAAAATATTTTATTGGCGATTTTTTTCATTTTTTCAAGAAAAAATAATAAATTCAATTGGTGAATCTTTTGCAATCACTAGAAGTGTGTAGAAAATCCTAGCGAATTATAAATTTTTTAAACCAATTAAACATTTTTATTGGTGATTAAAACCTTTTTTCAAACCAATAAAATATTTTCATTGGCGAATTAAACCTATTTTCAAATCAAAAATATTTTTATTGGCGAAGGTGATCCCAGATGGTTTACAATTTTTAATTTGGACCTTGAAATTATTATTTTTAACTAAATATTCATATTTGGGCACCTATAATGACTAAACTATGAAGAAGAAGATGATGCAAACTAGAGTCTCATCACATTTTTCTGTAGATTCTAAAATATTTTTTTCAAATTTTTTGGGAATCAATTACTTCTTTTTCCATCTCCCACGAGAATTGATTTTTTTCAAAAACAACATTTTTAAAAAGTGACACACCAGTTATAGCATAATTTTTTTTCCATGAAGAATAAAATTCTAATTCTTTTGAATTTAGATTAAGTAACTATGATATAGTGCTTCCACTTGGCTGGCAGTTTTTATTGAATATTTTTTCTTTAATCAAGTTTCAAAGTCAAATAATTACAATTTAGACATAGCGTATATATATAACTTTTTTGTGTATATCAAAAATTTATTTTTATTTTGTTGGACCAAAAGGACTTCAATATCTGGTGCACTCATATTTTCAAAAAAATTGATAATCTGCTATTTTTCCACATGTGCAGAACAAAGACCTTCATTTTAGATGAAAAACCTATGTTTAATAAAACTAAAAAAACAAATACATAATAAAACCAAAACATATTAAAATTATATTCATTGGATAGATCATTCCGAGGACTACCTGATTCCAGTTGGGTTTGTGAAGATTCATCCATTTTCATCCTCAACCTAGCTCCGAAGTGGCAAAATTGAGGTTTTTTTTGTGTCTCAAGGGGGATGAGGAATAAGGGGGTTCGAGTGAACCCCTAGGGGTTCAGCGAACCCCTAGAGGTTCACTCGAACCAGGGTTCATTCAAACCCTGGTTCATTTGAACCCCCCTTTTATAAGGGGTTTTGTTGGCATTTTTGGCGGGAAAGCATTAAAAGGGTTCACCCGAACCCAGGTTCTAGTGAACCCCTAATGGGTTCGGTCGAACCAATAGATTCGCACAAACCCCTAAAATCAAGTTTTTTCCATGCATTCATTTTTGTGATTTTTCCTTCCTCACTTCAATTGTAAACCACTATTGTGGCTTCACCCGAATTAAACCTATTTTCAAACCAAAAAATTTTGGTGAATAAAACCTGTACTCAAATCAATAAAATATTTTCATTGGCGAATCAAACCTGTTTTCAAACCAATAAAATATTTTTATTGGTGAATTATGTTGAGAAAAATGTCTCAAACTTGCTAGCTTAAAAGGCATCGAGTTGACAGGCTCATGTCGGCAAGACAAAGTGTCAAGCCTCCTCGACAATCTGGTAAGCTATTCACGAGTTGTTCTTAACTCCTTCATCGGGTAGACAGTCATATGTCGACGGGACCAAGAGATGACTCTCTTCGACATCCCAATCCCTAGGTGTGTTTTGAGTTTTGCTTTGACGATAAAGGCTTCATGGGCGAGACAAGTTGGTGTCGAAGGGACCTTGAATCTCGTCCCCTTGACATCCCGATGAAGGGTGCTGGTAGTGAAATGGTTACGAAGTTCTCTTCTTCGAAGGGAATGGAAGACATCACTAGGACATAGTTTATGGTCCCCTCGATGTGCCGATAGAGTGGAACCCACGGTGCATAAATAGAGTTGGACGTTGGTAATGTTAGTTGTACATTGGTGACATGGATGACTCGTAGGCAGTGGGGACAACCTTTTTGGATACTACAAGGCTTGTCGGTGGTACTTCACCATATCGGTGGGAGGTGTTATGTGATCTCCTCGACATCCTAATGGGATGGAGCAGTATGTGTATTGGTGTGATGTTGAAAGTTCGGAGACACATGATTTCTTGTCTCTTCGACGTTCAGGAAACTATTTTCAATGTTGTTTATGACTATTCAATTTGTTATGGGAGTTGAAACATCAACTTCCTAGTAATGTTTGGGAATTGAACAAATGTCATAGTGTGTGTTGTAATAGTGTGAGGATGGTCTGAGATGATCGATGTGAATTGTAATGTAATGTTACCGAATTAGTTCTAAGAATTAACACCTGGAAGAGCATTGCTCTATGACCTGTATGTAATTTTTGTTTATGATAATACAAGAGATATCTGCTTTGGTGTGGGTTTTTTCTCGAGAGGGTTTTCCCATTTAAAAAAATGGTGTTCATTCTATATTGATGTTTTATTGTCTATTATGTTTCTCATATGTGCATCTTAAATTAACTGTAATTGCAAAGTTATTGTAAAATTTCCTATATCTCTCTCCTAGAATTTAGCATTAGGAAGGTGTTTTTTGCACTCTGCTTTCCTTTCAAATTAAACCTATTTTCAAATCAGTTAAAAAATTTCATTGGTGAATTAAACTGGTATGCCAATAAAAATCATAGCGTAGGTGGTGAAAATATCAAATGCTATATATTGTTCTAAAACATATAAAAAGGGATCCTAGGTCCTAAATGCAAAGAACCTAGGATGCAAGGGGCCTTTTTCCAAATTACATTAAGATGCAGATCAACAAGGTAATTAGATTGACTTTCAACCATGAAGGTGAACCAATCAGACCTATATCTACATCTAATTGAGGGTTAGAATGGATTGGAAATGATTGGAATGATTAACTTAATTAGACTATGTGCCCTAATATGTAAATTGCAAGATCTCGACAACTGACAGACTAAAACTACAATTTGCAGGCAGACCCAGAAAGTGCAGAGTAATATGTACCAACCCAGAAAATCTTATTTCAATCACTGTAGAAGGACACTATCACCCAAGGGTGTATGAGTCCTTGATAGGGGGTCTTGCTCAACTTTTGTGGTCCTCTAGTATCATATTTGAGACTTTTGTTCCCACTTGCAAAGTTGTTAGAACACTGTCGGATAATTTTGTAACTAAGTTTCCATGGTTTGACAACTTTAGGGCTTTGAATGCAACAATGGAGAATTTTTCATCAATCTTCCTTTAATCCTCTTGAACCTGAGATCTACACATTCACAAAGAGAGGAAATTTTGGGCCATTTTAGGGGCTTACCTCAGTCAAACCTTGTATAAGTGTTTCCACTTCCACAATGGCAATGTCAATGATAGAAACGACAATTGAAAGGAAGGAATGATGAATGAACAAAATTTTGTAACTCACTGCCCTTCAATGGCTTCCTTGAAGGACTGAAATCATACAAATCACCTCAAGAATTTGAATCTTTCTTTCTTTAATGCTTGAATGCTTTGGAGACCAACAACAAGGGTTAACCTTCACAAAATCATGATAACATGAACACATGAACTCACATACACTTTGAAATAATGCTTGGATCTTATTGCTACAATAAAGCTCTAAAATGTTGCTCTTGATTTTCTCTTGACAATAGTATTTGATCCTTAATTGTAGTTCTAGTTTCAAATGGTGAAAGTACTAGGAATTTATAAGCATTTATTCAATTTCCCAAAAATTAGATCTCAGAAGCCAACACTTGAGATTTGAATTCTAAATGTTAAAATACCGCCAACATGTTCAAAAATAGGTCTTGGCTAAGAAGGGGGACCCATATGCCCAAGGTCGTATGGGTCTTGGCCCAAATGTCTAGGATATTGCATGTCAAGAAAAACACGAGTTGGATGCATTTATTCAATTCTTGCAATTTATTGAAAATGGTACAAATGGGCTCCCAAAATGCATAATTTTAGGAAATTAGGGGGTCAATTAGGCCCAATAATTTAGGGGGGAAAAACATTGTGTGAAATTGCTAAAGGTGACAATTTTCTAGACTACATTTAACCCCTCCTTTAGTGAGTATGAACTTACGCTCAAGCTCATGCTAAAGTAGAGAAATAAATGTCAAGAGGGGTTTGATTATCCAAATGTTGGAAAGATGGGATGACTAAGAATCTAGGGGGAGAGCTCAAGCCCCCAATATCCAAGATCCCATGGCAAACCAACTAAGCACAAAGGAACATGCACATGCATGTACTATATGCAACAATACAATATACACAAACATACATGTCAGAAGACATGAAGCATATACAATAAAAACACATGGTATGATGGAACATAAAGATGATAATGAGATGAAAACAAACATGAAGAATACACACAAAAATTAACACAACAAAACACAAGGTTAGTACTAAAATTATTTGAGCCAGTAAGGCAAAGAGACCTCAGTCTTAAATTGTCTCAAATACCAAACATCATCCATCAAATAAAAAAAGTGCTCCATGAGGACTGAAGTCATACACATCACTCATGCAACACATGGCTCCACTGGCAAGCAAGTTGTATTATGTTAGGTGACCATGTTAAAAGGTTTTCATGACTCGCACCATAGAAAAGTCTATTATTTGCTAGGTGAATCACAAATTGGAAGACACATGGGCTAGTAAAGTTTGATATTCACTATGTGAGCCTCCAAGACAAGGATGAGAAACACACTGGATCTACTAGGTGTACCCATAACAAGGTGGAAAAATGAGAAACATGCACTAGGTAAACAAGGTGTTCCCATAACAACTATACAAAGAGTTATACTCCTTGATAACCTTGATAAGGTGCCACAAATGATCAATGTGTTATGCCAATGCTAAACTAAGTTCAATTCTCATGAACTTTAAGTGAAGAAAAAATGCCAAAGTTTAACATAACGAGGGATGAATATGACAAGGTTTAATGTCACATGGGATGAATATGATAAGGTTTAACATCACGGTGGATGGATATGGTAAGGTTTAACGTCACAGGGGACAAATATGACAAGGTTTAAAACCTCAAGGTATGTTGTAATAACACCACCACAAAAGGTAACAAAGGGGCTTTTCTTAAGACATGAAGGTCACACCTTAGGGAACATCACACATGATATCACCACCAAGAGAGGACTAGTCAAGGGATAGAAAATCACACCCTAGGGCATACCAACCATAGTATAACTACCACGATGAGCGCCATATGCCAAGAAAGGTCACACTCATATGGGACATCAATTCCAATATCACCACAAAGGAGACACGTCTCGTGGATTAAGAAGGCCACACTTTGATTGACAAGGTCATTCTTCCTAGGATATGTATGCTATCATCACTAAGAAGGGGCCATTTCTTATGCAAACAATGTGTGGGGGACTATATGCCCCCCTTAAAAGGTTAGTGTACTTGTGACACTAACATTTTAACGAGATAAAGAGGGATCCCTTGCTAGAAGGAATGCACCTTGACAAGGCTATCAAACAACCAAAATGAAACATAGAAAAAGGGATCCTAGGTCCTAAATGCAAAGAACCTAAGATGCAAGGGGACTTTTTCCAAATTACATTAAGATGTATACCAACAAGGTGATTAGATTGACTTTCAACCATGAAGGTGAGCCAATCAGACCTAGATCTACATCTAATTGAGGATTACAATGGATTATAAATGATTTTGAATGATTAACCTAATTATACTATGTGCCCTAATATGAAAATTACAAGATCCCAACAATTGACAGACTGAAACCATAATTTGCAGGTGGATCCAGAAAGTGTAGTGATATGTACGAACCCAAAAAAGCTTGTTTCAGCCACCATAAAAGGAGACTATCCAAGGGCATATGGGTCCTTGATAGGGGGTCCTACTCAACTTTTGGGGTCCTCTAGTAGCATATCTCAAACATCTATTTTTTCTTGCAAAGTTGTTGGAACACTGTCGGATAATTCTGTAACTGAGTTTTCATGGTTTGACAACTTTTAGGGCTTTGAATGTAATAATGGAGAATTTGTATTCAATCTTCCTCTAATCCTCTTCAACCTGAGATCTGCATATTCACAAAGAGAGGAAATTTTGGGCCAATTTAGGGGCTTTCCTTTGTCAAACACCGTATAATTTTTTCACTTCCACAATGGAAATGTCAATGATAGAAATGATAATTGAAAGAAAGGAATGATGAATGAACAAAATTTTGCGACTCACCACCCTTCAATGGCTTCTTTGAAGGACTGAATTCATACAAATCACCTCAAGGATTTGGATCTTTCTTGCTTGAATGCTTGAATTCTTTGGAGACCTACAACAAGGGTAGCCTTCACAAAATTATGATAACATAAACACATGTACCCACATACACTTTGACATGATGCTTACATCTTGAATTATTGCAATAAAGCTCTAAAATCCTACTCTTGACTTGCTCTTGAAAATAGTATTTTCTCCTCAATTGTAGTTCTAGTTTCAAATGGTGAAAAGACTAGGTATGTATAAGCATTTATTCAATTTCTCAAAAATTAGATCCCATAATCCAACACTTGAAATTTGAATTCTAAATGTTAAAATGTTGCCAACATGACCAAAAGTGGGTCCTGGCTAAGTAGGGGGACCCATACGTCCAAGGGTGTATGGGTCCTAGCCCAAATTTCCTGGACACTACATGTCAGGAATAACACGAGTTAGATGCATTTATTCAATGCTTGCAGTTTATTAAGAAACAGTACAAATGGGCTCCTAGAATGCATAATTTTAGGCAATTAGGGGGTCAATTAGGCTCAACAATTTAGGGGGACCAAAACATAGTGTGGAATTATTTAGGGTGACAATTTTCTACACTACATTTAGCCCCCACTTTAGTGAGAGTATGAACTTACGCTCAAACTCACACTAAAGTAGAGAAATATATGTCAAGAGGGGTTCAATTATCCAAATGTTGGAAAGATAGGATGAATAAGAATTGGGGGGAGAGCTCAAGCCCCCAATATCCAAGATCCCATGGAAAACCAACATAAGCACAAAGGAACACGCACATGCATGCACTATATGCAACAAGACAACGTACACAAACATACATGTCAGAAGACAAGAAGCATATACAATGAAAACACATGACCTATGATGGAACATAAAGATAATGAAATGAAAACAAACGCAATGTAAACACGAAGAAGACACACAAAAAGGAACACAACAAAACACAAGGTTAGTACTAAAAGGATTCGAGTCGATAAGGCAAAGAGACCTCAATCTTAAATTGTCTCAAATACCAAACGTTATCCATCAAATAAAAAATGCTTCATGAGGATTGAATTCATACACATCACTCATGGAACACATGGATCCACTGGAAATCATTTGTATTATGCTAGGTGGCCATGTTAAAAGGTGTTCATGACACATGGGCTAGTGAAGTTCGATATTCACTAGGATGAGAAACACACTAGGTCTACTAGGCGTACCCATAACAAGGTGGAAAAATGAGAAACACACACTAGGTCTACAAGGTGTGCCCATAACAACCATACCAAGATTCATACTCCCTAATAACCTTGATAAGGTGCCACAAATGATCAATGTGTTATGCCAACGTGCTACACTAAGTTCAACTCTCGTGAACTAAGTGAAGCAAAAATGCCAAAGTTTAACATCACAAGGGACGGATATGATAAGGTTTAACATCACGTGGGACGAATATGATAAGGTTTAACCTCACAGGGGATAAATATAATAATTTTTCATGTGGCATCCTCTTATTATCATCCAATTCTATTGATTTCATCATTCTCTAAGAGATTGCATCATTTTATCCTCTTTCAATATCCTATATTATTTGATATATGCAACTCTAGAATAACTAGCATTCTAGCATCTAGCTTGTAGACTCACTCAAACAAGCATGTATCAGTTATTATTTTATAGGTCACTTTATCAATCCATAGTGGGGTGCTGCCACAATAATGGGTTACACTTTTTGGGACATCCTGATTTTTGCCTGAAATCACATATTTTTAAAAAATATAATGATTTAAGCCTTGAAATGTTCCATTTAAAGGATTTTAATTGAAGAGTGTTTGACCAAACCCCCTTAGATCAAACTCCCTTGGATAGAACCCCACTAGTTTTAAACCATACCTATAATGGAGTCTCCTCTACACCTATCAAAATGTTGATAAAATACCACTTTTGATTGACCTTTTGGGGGATCAAATGAATTCATTTAAAATTTATGTTTTTCAAGTATGTAGTTCTTATTATAAGCTTCCCAAAAAGTATATTTTTAAATATATTTAATTTGATTATTATATTTATTTTTTATTTCTTGTGAATGTAGGTTTTTCGATGAACATCATGGTCTTTGTTTCACACATACGAAAAAATAAGAAAATAGAGAAAAAAAATTCTAAAAAATACATGTCCTCTAGGTATTGATGTCCTTATTCCAACAACAACAAAAAATTGAATTCTGATACATACAAAAAAGTTATGCTCTTAATAGTACACCTATGTCTAAATAATAATTGGTTTGAATTTAAAACTTACTTTTAAAAAAATATTCAATAAAACATTATGAAACCAAATGCATCTTCTAGATATTGTAGTTAAAAATATAAATTCAAAAAAAATATCCTTCATAGAAAAAAAGTTATGTTGTTTATAGTACACATCACTCTTTAAAAATGGTGTTAAATGTTAAAAACTAGTTATCGAAGGAAATAGAAAAAGAAGTGCAATTTGATTCCAAAAATTTAAAAAAATATATATTTAGAATCTACAGACAAAATGTCACAAATCACTAGTTTTCATCATCTTCAAATTCATCATGTTTTAGCAACTATAAGTTTCTGAAAGTGAATATTTAGTTCAAAATGTTCATTTCAATGTCAAGTTTGGCCAAAAAGTGTAAGCCACTATTGTGGGATCACCCAGTGCATACTTCAATTTTTCATCCCACCTTTTGTTGTCCACATCCAATATTATTTTGATTATCTACATGAAATTTTTTTGTTGGAATCAACTTGTCTATTTCCTTAAGAATGATAAGGGGATGAGTGAATCAAATCAATCTTATACTTAATGCACAAACTTGAAATGTCATGATATCTTAAACACATAACATTAAGTGTAATGATTCTTATAAAAAACTAAACTTATTTATTATGTTATCTAGTAATAATTTGACTACCACCTTTGATTGTATAATTATGAGTTGGGATTGTCTCAACTCATTTGGTTAAGTAGCAATGGCTAAAAGAAACCATGTATATCCATTTCTTCATCTTTCTTGGATTTCCTTGATGAAACCAATTCCTTGTTACTAGAAAGGATCTTTTGTCATTATAGATGTCAAAGGAAGGGTACCTACAAACTTTAATTTGTCTTCAAGAACCTTTGGCATGTATCACATATTATTACTCTTCCAACCACATCCTTTAATAAGATAGACCACCAATATCCTAATATGAGGACCTTGTGCAGAGCGGTCATGGCCTTGAAATGTCCACAAATTCCTCGATGAAATTCATTCATATGCTTATTGGATTGTTCTTGGTTAAAGCATATGAGTAACAACCCACTAGGATCCCTCCACATCATATCATCATGTACCATCACATATCTTTAGGATTGAAACTTAAGCTTTCTCTACTATTTATCATTCATCTTAAGCGTAAATCTCAATTTTTATGGAAAAAATATAATATATGTATACAAAGGATCATCCTTCAACTGAAAACAAGTATATGCATATTTAAAATTTGTCTCATTGACCTCGGATACTTCTAAATTTACATATTTCATTAGTTTGTCCAAGCCTTGACCTCTAACCAACTTTATTGTGTGTACCTTAATATCATATTCTTGCACCTTACTAATTCATTTGCATCTCTTACCTAAGGCTTCTTGTTGAGTAAATGTCTTCTAATATTGTATGTGGTACATATGCAATGGTCTTGCACCTATTAGATATGGCCTATAATTCTTGACAGATTTCACAAGGGTGTCAACATGTTTTTCTATTACTTAGTAATTCAATTCACCACCTTGTAAAGACTTACTAAAAATTCAATATTATTCTCATATACATCCTTGTTCTTTTAGAGTGATATAGTAGAAATCATATAAAATGAGGCAAATGAGAAGAGCTAAAAGGGTTTGGTATATTCTAGACTTACCAAGGTTGTTGCTTCTTTCAGAGCTTCCTTGATCTTCACAGATGCTTCAATTAATTCATCACTCCATGTGATTTATTATTATTTTCTTAACATATTGGAAACTACTTTGGTCTTCTGAAACAAATTATGAATGAACCTCCTAACAAAGTTGATTTTCACAAAGAATTATTATACAACCTTGATTATTCTAGGCCTAGGAATGAGTTTAATTTTTTTGACTCTCTGGGTCTATCCTTACCCTATTCTTTGACATAATATACCCCAATAGTTTGACTTATTCCACAACAAATATGCACTTTTTGGGATTTAGGGAAATCCCATACTCAAGAAATATTTTGAATATCAAATCCAATTGTTTGCAATGATCTTCCATATCCTTGGATTAATCTAGTTGATCATCCTAGCATACCACCATGATTTCATCAATGAGGCATGCAATGGAAAAATCCATTACTCTCTAGAAACTAGAACGTAAGTTTTTAGCCCAAATGGAATTCCCATATATGCATAGGTGCCCAAGGAGTAGTAAATTTAGTCTTGTGTTCTAAATTATTGACCACCATTTGGTTGTATTTAGAGAGCTCACCCATAATAAACATTAAGTCTAATATAGTTACCCTTTTTAATAAATTATTTATACTTGGGAGTGGATAATTATCCTTGAGAGACTTGATGTTCAAGTTTTTAAAGTCAACACAAAGCATTATCTATTCATTCTTCTTCCTAACTAGGAGAAGATTCGATACCCATTTAGAATTTTGGATAGGTTTGATAATACCTCCCCCTTTCATCTTCATTAATTCATTTTATATTTGGGAAGACAACATAGAATTGATTAGCCTTTATTTTTATCGAAAGGGCTTAGTATCAAACTAAAGTGGAATGGTGTGTTAAAACAAGTCCCCTCTACACACTTTGATTTCATCATAGGACCATGCAAACACCTTTTTGAATGTCTTTAGTAGTTTAATTGGCATTTTTGTCCACTGCCCTTAATTTGTTACCGATGTAAATCATCTTTGGGGCTACTTAAGCCCCTAGATTTACTCCTTTAATGTTATCTTCAGTGATGTTCTTAATTTTGCTCCTATAGTTTTTTGTACTATTCAAAAAAAAATCAAGCTCAACTAGTCCTTTAGGAATGGTGTTGGTTTTCAATTGCACTATTTTTTTACCCAACAATGTTATTTCTTTACCACCCTCTATCTCAACCATATATTTCCAATCAATTAGTTGGTTGTCAAATTTGTCCGTGCAATTTAGGAATACATACATACAGGCATACGTATATATATATATATATATATATATTGATTTCCATTAAATACCTACTAGTTATGGATGTTATCAAGTATGTTTGGCCTAGTAAGGATATCAGCACTAGATTGCCAATGAGAAGACATCAATCTCAAGTAAGATTTATATGGTTAAATTATAAAATAATAAATAGAAACATTATTTGTTATATTAATCCACTTGAGACCAATAAAATCAAACAATTCAATGGTGTCCCAAATTACATTCATGTATATTTTTAATCACTTGTCCTTTTGCAACATATATGTTCTTTATTTGTAATGTAATAAACTCTAAATCTCCAATAATTCGCAAGTATTTAATTCCCTATTTGTGAGCAATATTTAGTCCTTGTATAAGAGCTTCATACCCTACAATGTTTTTAGAGCATTAGAATGTTAATTTGAATGCATATTCAAAAGATTCATCATTGGGCAAGACAAGAAAAACCCCTACTCCTGAACCATCTTATGAATATGCACTATCAAAATAAATGGTCTACAAATTGTTTATATCTTTAACAATGATAGAGAACACAGGATACTTAGCACCTTTATGATATTTTTTAATGATACCTAATGAAGTGGTCAAGATCAACATCACTATATAATACTTTATTAATGGCCTTATAGTAATCCTCAATGATGTGTAGCATTTTATTTCTCTGTATAGCTTGAACTCTTCTTCATGCTATGGGATTGTAAAATATGACAAATCCATTTGTATACTATGCCCTATTAAGGTTGCCCAATTTTTTGAGAGAAACATACCTCATTTGGTTGGAAAATCCACAATGAATTCATCCATTCAAAATTATTCATTTAGGCATGAAGCCAATTAGACCTCCACATTATTCATAATTCTCACAACATTTACTTCTATGGAGTGGAAAAGCGGTATCTATAAGAATTGGACACCTTTATGTTGGAAGGAGAAGGAGACTATTGAAAGTTTTGGACTTTTGGAAACATAGGCATGGATTGCATACTACTACTTGATCCAGTGTTGTCATTAATGTCAACATTGTCATGATCAGCCTAGTATGATTTGGAAGAGTCATTGAAGACATATACAGAATAAGTTGGTCCAATAAATATGGTTGTACAGGAAATTAGCTAAGTGCTTCTACTAATTGTTTTGTGGTTTTGTGTGTCATTTTTTGGGTCTACACTCCACCGCACTACGTGATCTCACTTTGTGCCTTTAGCCATGGTTTAAAGTCTATTAGATTTAGGTAAAATCAAGATTCTATGATGTGTTGTGAAATATCCTGGAAGTTATGCATGATATAATTCAACTCTGTGTATCTTAGTCTTTTCTTTGTTTAGTATATCAGTGTGGGAGATTTCACATTTCCTTGAAAATAATTATTTTGTCTTGCGGTTCTAAAGATAGTCTCACTGATGTCAGCGAAGTGTGAATTTGAAGACCAAATCTGGAAGTCACTTGTATGGAGAAGTGTATGTATGATTGAAAGTTTTTGTGATTAGGTCTAATTCCTGGCTGACCTAATACATGATATGTATTGTGAAGATTAAATATACATTGTGGATGTTTTTAGGATCTATTTTATGATTATGCTGACTTAAATTATGTATTGCATGTTTGGTTTGAGCGTGAAGAAGTTTTGAATTATGTGTAAAGTCAACAAAGTTATTTTTGAATTGTTTTTTGTTACATCTAATTAGGCCGACCTAATTGATGTATGCAAAAGTAATTGGGTATTTATATGTGAGACAATTTTTGAGTTTTAGGATGGATGAGAAGGCATAAGTGGGAAATATGGTGTGAAAGGTCTCATATGATGCGAACATATGAATTCAAAGGTGTAAGATCAGAATAAGGGCAGAATTGTTGAGTGAATGCTAAGTAGAGCAGTACTCTGTATTTTGGAGCTTTAAGGGAACTAAAACTCAACACAAGGAATGTGTACTTTTATCAATTCACATTTTGGTTAAGTAGCCATCTTTATTTTGTATCTAATTCTGGTAGTGAGCCTTATAAGGACAGTGTGTCCTGGCAACGAGCCCCTGTAATATACTATATCCAGATATAATATATTGTGAGCTAATCCTCATCGTGGTTTTTCCCTTTTTAGGTTTTCCACATAAAAATCTTGGTGTTCCTGTGTTATATGACTTTGTGGATGATTCATGCTTTCATTCTTTATTTATTTTAATATGTTTTGGTGATTGGATAAGGTGTGTTCAAAAATTTAATAGAATATTGATTCACCCCCCCCAGTATTATGGATGTTCAACAATTGGTATCAGAGCTTGGTTCCTTTAGAAAATCCTAATTGCTTGAGGAAGATCTTGGAAGTTTCAACACATGGCTGACAAGAAGTGTCCTATTCCTCTAGAAGAAATTTCTACAATTGAATATGTAGAAGATGACTACATGTTTGACAAAGAACTTAAGGTTTCTCTTGAATATCTGGATAGAGTTGAAACTGAGAAGGAAAGTCTGAAGGAAAGCCTAGGAGAAGCAAATGAATGCATCAAAAAGCTGAGAGAACAAATCAAGAAGTTCAGAGAAAGACATAGGGAAGTCAATGTACAGTTGAAGCAAGCAAATGAAGAAATCACCAGACTGAAAATGCAAATGGAAGAAAAAGGAAGGATAGAGAGATGTCTAAATGCATTGGTACAAAGAAAGACTAAAGAATGCTCTAGACTTGAACAAGAAGTAGTAAATCTCAAATTTGATCTGGAAAAGGAAAGAATACATGAGGAGAAATTCAAAATTAGTACTACAATTCTTGATGAATTAATTGCAATACAGAAACCCTCTAAGGAAAAAGGTGGTTTGGGACTTGAAGAAGGACAAATTTCAAAGGAAAATCAAACACCTAATAAGGTTGACAATCAAAAGAAGATTCAAGGTAAGAGGAGAAAATTCAAAAATCAAAGAAGCAATGCTGGAAGACCTCCTATCAGACAACCAAATGCTCAAAGGTACCCATCTTTCAATGGTATTTTTTTTTCATGTAATAAATTTGGACATAAGGCAATAGAATGTAGAGGTAGAATGAATTAGAATGTTGGATCCTTCTCTGGACAATGTTTAGCATTCAATAAATTTGGACATAGAAGTATTGAGTGCAAAATTCAGATGATGAATAGATATAATACTTGGAGAATGTTTCAATCTTTCAATGGCTATTATTATACATGCAATGTATTTGGGCATAAGGCTAAACAGTGCAGATCAAGAATGAATAGAAGTCAGTTTGGTCAGAAAAATGTTGTATGTTACTTTTGCAACAAGCCTGGACATATTTCAAAAGTTTGCAGAAGAAAAAATAGATATGGAGAAAGAAAGAGGAGTCTGAGAACAAAGATGAATAAGGAACTTCAAATGCATCTGTGCATCCCTCTAGTGCAAATAATTCACCTGAAAATTAAACCAAGGCATGGGCATAGGGGGAACAATAACGGAAAATTCTAATAGCCCCTTGTAAATATGAGGTGTTAAGACATGGCATGAAGATATATCATGAAAGAGGAATTTTTGAAGTTATAGAAGAAAGTTGCGGAATAAAATATTGCAATGTGGCAATTTGCGAAGCATGGAAAGATGTCTGTGCACACAATTTTAGGAACATCAACTTTTCGGTCTGAAGCATTTATTGCAAGAGTTAGGTCAAATCGGAGAGTTAAATTTGTATGTACGAAGGAAAAATCATTTATTCCAAGGAATCCGAAGAAGAAGTGAAGAAGAAAGAGGTGTATAAAGGTTTGAAGCATCATCTGGAAGCTGAATATCAAGACCCTGGTTCACCAAGCTATTCAAGAGGTATTTTTACAAATCTTGTATATTTTTGTCTTCCAGAAAAATTTGTAGAAAGAAATTTAAATATAATGGAATTAACAAAAGTGGAAGACAATTCACAAAGACCGCGTCCTATACTTAAGAGGCATTCTGCTAAAGTGTTGTCGGTTGATCCCGTGGGTGTATTTTTTGGCACTTTTATTGGGGTTTTAGCTACTGAAGATATTAAAGCATATATTCATGGAAAAATTGAATAGGTATCGCTTGGAAGGTTATCTATTTTATGGAAAAATACGTTGGGAGAAAATGATGATGATGCCCTAAAACCTAAGTATAAAACTCTAAGTGACAAAATTTTGGATATCTAGCAAAAAATTTCAAATTTTGAAAATCAGGAGAAGTATATAAAAATGGTACTGAGCAGAATTCACGGCCAATCTATATGGATTGATGGCCCTCACTCAATAACAAAGGAAGCAATTAAGGATGTAACCGGTTTGTGGTCCACTGAACCAATTCTTGATCAAGAGTTGGTCAATACAAAGGATATAGTGGAGAAAATCGGTGCCACTCTTGAACAAAAGGAAATTACAATGAACTCTATTACAAGCCCGATGGTTAGATTTGGAGCTATACTTATTGGTCAAAAAATTTACCAGTCAAATAGTTTGGGCTCTATCCCTCCTATTGCAGTTCATATGGCCCTTGATGTGTTTGAGAATAATGTTGACTATGACCTTTGTGAGTTGCTCTAGCAACAATTAATGGAAAACCTAAGAGACATTAAGAAAAGGAAGAAGTGACATTCCAGTATGGAACACTGGTAATTTTCCTATTGATCTACTTCTTGAAAGAATTATCAATGGCTAGAAAAGTGAATTGGACAAATATAGAGCCAATTGCGCACCAAATTGAAAATTACATGAGAAATCTTGGAAGTTTGGATGCTCAAGAAGAATCCCTTGCTACTTTCTTTGGAGTATTTCAGAGTAGGATGAATAAGAGAATGAGGATTCCCAAAGAAGCGGTAAAGAGATATTCAAGAGATATTACCTTTCTTGTCTCCATAGATTTTTACTTTATTGAAGCCATCAAACCTAGAACCTTTTGGATTTCAAAATTAGATTATGAAGTATCTAAAGATGAATTAGTTAGTTATGCAAAAGCTCTTCTGGGTAGTCCTGAAGATTCTTAAAAAATAGAGGTGAGTGTTGAGGCCCCCGATAGCTCTAAGAGAGCTGGTAAGAAGAGAAAATTTATAGATAGTCCTCTGGTTGCTAGTAGAATCAAACAAGAAATTGTTGATATTGAAAGAATGCATGCGATCAATGTTAGGTCTGCAGAAGCACAAAATTTGGATGAAGCAATAAAATTCCTGCAAGAGGTAACCCCTAGTACAAGTATTGATGTTTCATTATCTACTATGGAAAATCTAAATCTCTTGGTCAAATCCTTTAAAGAATATGTCCCCGGATTAAAAAGGAAAATTGAAGTTGAAACTGAGACATGGGTTGCAAGAAAGAATTTGGTAAATATCTCAAGAAAATGTACAACACATCAAAAGGTTACAAAATGCTTGAGAGAAGTGCAAGTCTGTGCGGAAGAAGTGAGGAACTTATTGTCATACTGCATGAAATAGCCAAGCATCACTCAAAGTATGAAGGATGGCATGAGTACAATTGAGACTCAGATAGACATGGCTGCATATTCTTATGATCTAGTACAAGACAAGGATGATCAAACTTGGATCTCTATAATGAAGCTCCATGAAAAATTCTTTACCCTACAAAGTCAAAGAGATGAAATGATCAAGAAAATTATAAAGTTAAGGGACTTAGTTAAGGCTAAGTATATACCAATATTGAATGCTCTTGGAAATACTAATAAACTCTCAAAGGGAAACCTTGATCCTAGTACTCCGGAAGAAGGAGAAGAAACTCTACTAGAGCTTGAACTTCTATACAGGACTCTTACTAAAACAAAGAAATAGTGGGAAGAAGGAAAGTATGAATGCAAGTCACTTTTCAAAAGCTTTAGGTCTCTGCATCCTTAGGGTAACTATCTATCATGATTTAACAAGATTTTCATATATATATATATATATATATATATATATATAGAAGACAAACAATTTTTGAGTTGACCTCCTAAGGGGGAGCTTATGAAATTTTTAGCGCACCCTTTTCTAGTGATGTCAAAGGGGGAGAGCTAAGAGGAAAGGGGTGTGATGGTAATAAATAAGTGAGATTTCCTATTCTTATTATTCATGTTGCCATCAATTACAAAGGGGGAGATTGTTGGAAGAAGAAGGAGACTGTTGGAAGTTTTGGACTGTTGTCAACATAGGCATGAATTGCATACTAATACTTGATCCAATGTTGTCATTGATGTCAACATTGTCATGATCAACCTAGTATGATTTGGAAGAGTCACTAAAGACGTGTACATAATAAGTTGGTCTGGTAAATATGGTTGTACAGGAAATTAGCTAAGTGCTTCTACTAACTATTTTGTGGTTTTGTGCATCAATTTTTGGTCCCACACTCCACCGCACTATGTGATCTCGCTCTTTGCCTTTAACCATGATTTGAAGTCTATCATATTCAGGTAAAATCAATATTTTGTGATGTGTTGTGAAATATCCTGGAAGTTATGCATGACAGAGTTTAGCTCTGTGTATCTTAGTATTTTCTTTGTTTAGTATATCAGTGTGGGAGATTCTAGATTTCCTTGAAAATAATTATTTTGTGTTGTGGTTCTAAAGATAGTCTCATTGATGTCGAAAAAGTGTGAATTTGAAGGACTATCAAATTTGGAAGTCGCTTGTATGGAGAAGTGTATGTATGATTGAAAGTTATTGTGATTAGGTCCAATTCCTGGCCGACCTAATACATGATATGTGTTGTGAAGATTAAATATACATTGTGGATGTTTTTAGGATCTATTTTAGGTCTATGCCGACCTAAATTATGTATTGCATGTTTGGTTTGAGTACGAAGAAGTTTTGAATTATGTGTAAAGCTAACAATGTTATTTTTGAATTATTTTTGGTTACATTTAATTAGACCGACCTAATTGATGTATGCGGATGTAATTGGGTATTTATATGTGAGACAATTTTTGAGTTGTAGGATGGATGAGAAGGCATAAGTGGAAAATATGGTGTTAAAGGTCTCATATGATGCAAACATGCGAATTCAGAGGTGTGAGATCAGAATAAGGGCAGAATTGTTGAGTGACTGCTAAGAAGAGCAATACTCTGTATTTTGGAGCTTCAAAAGAACTGAAATTCAGCACAAGGAAGGTGTAATTTTATCAGTTCACATTTTGGCTAAGTATCCATCTTTGTTTTATATCTAATTCTAGTTGTGAGCCTTATAAGGACAGTGTGTCCTAGCAGTGAGCCCCTATAATATACTATATTCAGATATAATATTTTGTGAGCTAATACTCATCGTGGTTTTTCCCTTTTTGGGTTTTCCACGTAAAAATTTTGGTGTTCATGTATTATGTGACTTTTTGGATGATTCGTGCTTTCATTCTTTCTTTTTTTTTAATATGTTTTGGTGATTGGATAAGTTGTGTTCAAAATTTTAATAGAATATTGATTAACCCCCCCCCTCTTAGTATTCTAGATGTTCAATAATAGACCTAAATCATTCATAACCTAAATAGGCATGACATTACTCGAAGCTCTGAGCTTCAACATGTAGCTTTTAACTAACCATCCATTAATCACCAATATGGTGTAGAAAGGGCCAACATTAAGTTTGGTGTTAACTAAGAAATTTTCTAAGTAAACCTTAATAGTTTCTTCTTTATCTATTATTTGTTATATTACGAAAAATAATAATTGGTCGGTCTACCTCTTTTATAGTAGTGAAGTATGGAAAAACCCTTTCTTTATGTTCAAGAATTATAAGGAGTTCCCCTATTGGCACTAAAACTCTAATTTGTCTCATGACTTGAGCCATATCAATAGGATTATAATTGGGTAAGGATGAATTATCTAGAATAGTAAAATTGATAGCATTAGGAATATGATCCATAATTATACCATGAGAGGAAAAATCCTTACATCTTATCTCCTCTTCATCTCCACCTTGTCCCCTCATTGATTGGGACTACACTTGTGTTTTTTTTATTTGGGTTCATTCCTTCTAAAAAAATTACAATACATGAAGGTATTGCATGGACATCGAGATCAAGCACATACATCTTATTAGATACCTGTCATGGCATTATACTTTTTATTTTCTTTTCCATCTTCCTTGTAGTGGTTTCATTCTTAGTTTTATTTTCTACCCTTTTCTTTCCTTTTTCAACCCTACTTGGCACGTCAACAATCTTATCTCTTGCAAGCAGTTGTGTACTTTCTAATTGACATCCATTTTGGACATGACTTACTATTGCATCTATGAGGACTCTAATTTATTTAGATGATGGTTTAGTCCCTTTTTATTTTTTCCTCATGAGATACCTCCTATACCATGATCATATTGGAATACTTGAGAAAGTACCTTATAGTTAGGATATTCAATTTCTTCACTCAAATTCATATTCAAGTGTATGCATTTGATCAACATCATCTTCATAATATTTTACAACACCTTCCTCATTAAGGAATTCTTTATCTTTGCTTGTTGATTCTACAATTGCATAATTAATTGGATCATTCATAAGGTAGCATCCATCACACCATAATGAGGTGTCTTGGAAATGCACATTATCCCCTCATAAAGTTTCAAGAGTTTCCTTGCCTTGTTGCTTAAAATTTCCTTTCTTGTGAATCATTTTTCTATCATTTTGTTGTGGCCTTTTGAACTAGTTAGTATTTGTAAGGTCTATTATGCAAGCATTAACCTTCATTGAAATGAGTTACAACATTGTGAGGTGGAAACCCTTTGTCATTCCTTGCTACCATATATGATAAGTCCTTAACTACACCCATCAACCTATCTAACTTCCCTTCAACAATGAGCAGTTTATTAACATTTTCTCTACCTAGTTGTGAGATTTTGATATATTTTTTAGATGTTCTCATGTTTATCTCAATGTTTATGGTTGTAGAATATTCCTCCCTCAATGTTTGTGGTTTTTTATCTTGGATTTAGTATCCAATTTTAGCATCAAAAGCACCATAGAAGAGGATAATGCACATGGAATCATTTGATCTAATATTTTATAGCACTTTCATCATTGTCATGATGAACTTGCTCTTGAATTTAACCACTATTTCATTTGTACATTTCTTGATTTTTGTGAGTACCTATTGTAGACACCTAAAAATGACTAATTCATTTCCATCTTATCATTTCATAATTATCCTTATCATTTCTTTTATCTATAGTTAATTAAATAATTTTAAATTATTTAATTAACGTAATATTTCTCTTTTCATCCATAATAATTAAATAATTTTAAATTTATTTAATTATCTTAGTCTCTTCATCATATTTATATTAATTAAATAATTAAAAAATTATTTAATTAATTCATCATTTATCTTTTTCCCTCCTACATTAATTAAAATTAAAATTCTATTTATCTTTGGCCCTCTATAATTAAAGATTTTTTAAAAATTATTTAATAAGTGAACACTCCTCTTTTAACTAAATTAAACATCAATTATTTAAATTAAATATTTTCCTCTATAATTAAATAATTTTCAAAAATTATTTAAATAAATAATACTTCTCTTTTAAATAAATTAAAATAATTTATTTAAATTACATATTTTCTTCTAAAATAAATTAATTAATATTTATTTATTTCTCCAACTATCATTTTGAATTAAATAATTTTATTTATTTAATTATTTTAATTTTCCCTCCATCAAATTTAAATTTGGGTCCTACCCTATCTTGAATTCTCTTATCCTTTGATCTTGTAAATTAATCTCCACCATTGATCAAATATCAAGTGAAGCATATAAATAAGAAGTTTTCATTTATTCATAGCCCCTAGCACTCTCATGATCAAATATTAGCACTTTTACTATCAAGCATTATCAAGATACCATTATTAAGTTATCATTATCAAGCTATCATTATCAAGCATCAAGCCTTCATTCTATCATGTTGATATCAAGGTTATGCTAAAATCTAAGAGCAAATCTATATCAAGCATTCAAATATTTATCAAAGAAACAATAGAGAAATGTAAGGTCTTTGCTATGGTATTATTGTTTATCATTTGATTTTATGCATAGATCTTAGGCTTTATTGAGTGGTTGTTGATGTGTAAATTTTGTACTTTCATTGCATTGTTACTATTTTTTATTCACATTTTCATCATCCACACCTATATAACAAATTTGGGATCTTTCAAATCCCCATACTATAATCTAAAAACTCCCATGAATAAATACTATTGTATAGGAGGCTCCTATACCATTCTTTTACATTTTTTTCAAGGGGTTGCACAAACAATTTCATCCTCACATCCCCATCCTCAATATTGTACTTATATGTGATGTTGATGAAGTGTCTTAAATTATCTTCTCCTATTACTATATTGTTACCTTCAAATATTGATATCTTCCCTTATTTTATTCGTAATAGCATTTAGGAAATTGGGATGCCAAAAAAATTATTTTTTTATAACTTTCAACTCCCATAGGTGGTCTAAATGAAGAGAACCTTTGAGCATGTCTTATGAATTCAAGTCTACTATAATTACCATATTGTTGGTCATGGTGGTGATGTTGTATTAGATCTTGAGCATGATGGGCCAATTTTTCTTCTTGGAAGAGACCAATTTTTCTTCAAACTAACAAAAAAATCATAATACCAAACAAGAACCTTCTTTCCTTAATTTCCTTTTGATGCAAGTTGGTAAGCCATCAACTAACAATGTGACAATTTGACAAGTATAAATAACTTCAGGTTACATGATCTTCAAATCATGAACTAGATTGTTCATCACTAATAATGGTATCATCTTATTGGGTCCCAAAATTGCTACTCATGCTTCTAGAGGAATCAATCCAAGTTTCAAGGCTAGCGATATGTCATTTTTTAAGGTTGGATGGATCAAATCATCAATAAACTATGAGGGATGATAGGCCAATTGCTAAGAGTGGATAATGTCTCCTTCACTTTGGGCTCAACTAGAACCAGGAAGGTGTTCCTAAATGTAATATTTAACAACATTTAATCATAACTAAATATATAAGAAATAAATTAATTATAATAGTATCTATTATATGCCTAGTCCAAGATTTATCATTAGACTAAGGAATAACCTATTCCACAATAGCCTATATTAATATAATGAAGCTATCACTAGACTATTGCAAGATATGGATATACAAGACAGGGTCCTCTAAGAATAAATATTATTTGGGCTTGCTATGGATATATACCCAGATGAAACATTGGATCATGGAATGCATAGAAACTACTTCCTACTCTTACACTACTAGTTAAAAGATATTGTTCATTTTAGGTGCATGTGTAGGGTCAAACACTTCTAGGACTTGTGTCTTATATTAGGTTATAAATTTATAACTATTAGAAGACACATGTACTGTTACACCCCGTTGTGTTATTACCTATTTACTTTTACCTTGATGGGTTAAAAATACTTTAATATACATATTTATGATTGTGTGATTCATATGAATCTTGATGAAATTTGATGAATGAATGTTTAATTCAAGTTGATATTTTGTAATGATCCTGACAATGAAATATATGATGCATATGATTGTATTGTTATTGGCTAACTACTATTGTGATGTACTAAGTTGGATGCAAGAATAGGCTCAAACTTCTGGAAGAGAGGGGGATTATCACTCAAGAAAATAACTTGGTTTGGTAACCCTGATGAACCTAGTTGAACATACACACACTCATACCCTAGTTGGTCTAAGTTGAGTCAAGTCAGTTTGGGTGAATAGTAAGTAACCTTCTATTTTTCTTGTGAATGTTTTGTCATTGGTTATGATCTTGTTCTATGAGTATTTTGACTAGGGTTATATGATTTAATCCTTATATCAGAAGAGAGAGTTCTTCTTATGTGTTCTTATTGGAGTATGTGGGTCAATGAAGTATATACATAGAATGTATATGTGTATATATATGTATGTCCACAATAACTCATACATGAGAGTATATGTGGGAATGAGTATATGTAGGTAGACCTACCTACGCATGCTCATAAACCGGTAACCCATATGTATGGGAGTATCGATTGGTAAAAGTGACATGTATATATATACACACTTCATGTATACACATCATTCAACGAGTACGTGCATACATGTGTTTGAATTTAATAATTGAAATAATGATACATAATAATATATATGTTATTATTTAATATATGTTTATATCTATTGGTAATAGATGTATTTTAATAATCAAGTAAATATGATAATATATATAACTATATATTAATATATATGTATATACATAAATATACACATATATATGTGAGGATATATATATTAATAGTATATATATAATATATATAATGTTTGAGTTATATGTTATTAGTACATAGTATCTATCTTAGTGCATAATGTAAAGTGTTGCATATGTATTATATAATGCGCATGAGTTAACATTATTGTTAACACATTAAAATGTAAATGAATAGTGAAGTAAAGCGCATATATTGATAGTGTTGAAAGTGTTTATATTGATGTGCTTAAAGATTGTGCATAAAACAAGAGGAGACCAAGTCAAATATAGGCTTAGTTACCATGCAGGAATAAAGGAAGAGAGTTATACGTTGCATAAGATAAATGAAAATTTTAGCAATTGGGAATAAGTCTTAGCCGCGCTATCTTAAAGGGCACCAGATTATGAATATGTGGCACCACTGTTGAAGTATATGAAATGCAAAAGAAGTATTTTTACTGCGCTTAAGTCTAGAAAATCCATATCATAATCATGAGACTCAATCAATGTAAAATTGGAAAAAATATAAGAAGGAATCCAACTTGTAAACCAAGAAGGAAGCTTGTTGTTAAGAGTTGTTGTCCCTTGACTCGGTAAAAGAGTCATGTTATCTCTCATGAAGAGGTTGACTCAGCCATTAGAAGATTATGGACTGTTATGTGTTATAAATTTGAGAGTTGATTAGCTGAGTCATTAAATGTGATTAGGAAGGTGGTAGAATTGCTAGCTATTTTGTAGCCTTTGGTTGCTCAAATTTTAGTATATAAAAAGGTGCTCTTCCTACCATTTATTATTCTTCTCATTCGGATTTTCCCATTGTTATTTTGCTATATTTCTTGTGCAAGTGAGTTAGTGAGCTTGAGAGTTAGTGAGTTGCTTTATTATTTTACAATTTGTTTTGTTGAGAGAATTTGTGAGAGGCTAGTGTTTGAGGCTAGTAGTTCTCTAGAGAAGTAGCGTCTATGAAGGTGAAGGTTAAGGTTGGAAGAAAACATTATCAAGTTGGAACTTATATCCAAGTATGCTGATTTCTATTCTTCTTTTGCTTATGTTTAAAAGGTTATTTGATTATAATTCTTTGATTGGAAAGAATGTTTGAATGTACATGTAACGCCCCGCCGCACAAACCCCAAAGGAACAAATAAAAACGCAACAATTTTATTTTTAAAGAACATAATAAATGTACTTAAGTATTCCAACATAACATTGTTCTAAGTTGCACAACTAAATCCCTTGGGGTACACAAGGTGACATTACTAAAAACAAATACATAACAAATTAATAAATGAAATATTAAATAACCAATAATGTAAATCCAATCATTCATGACATCAATTAAACATTCATTCACGATATCAAGAAAGATGTGAATATACCAAATGAAACCATACATACATATGACAATAATTGAATCATAAAGATATAAAGTATATAGATTTCTACAGATACAACACAACTTAACAATGTTTACAAATGGTAGTACAAGAATGAATCACATGGTGTGATAGTACAATACATCCGTCTGAAAATACATCCCAATAATCACATATACAAGTTACATCAAGGTCCTCCCAACACACGTGGGAGAGTTACATCAATAAAAGAGATACATCAGTAGTACAAATACGCATCCAGAGCATATGAATCCTGCATCAACAGCATCTGCCAAAACCCTACAATGAAAGATACAACTGCAACCAAAAGGAACCCAACGGGGTGTGTAGCACATTCCACCCAACCACCCCCGTGCTAGGAGTAGACAAGGAAGGATCCCCAACCAAGCACATCTAACAGTAACGTAAGACTAACTCCAGACAAGATAACATAATATCAAAAGACCACATAGAAAACTAAACAACAATCATTCACCAACAGACATAACAATAGACCACTTCCAAAAATTACAACAATAAGTCACAAAACACATCATCAATAAATCTCAAGTCATAATATCCATAAACTACTTCCAAAGGACTCCAATAAAACAACACAAATGGAATGCTAGAGGAGAGTGTCATCGCATGGCTTAACATGGATTATCCAGACAACCTATCACAAGGTGCCACCTCCATCTATACATGGATTATCCAGACAACCTAGTTCAGGGTGCCGCCTCCATCTATGGTTCTCCTAACAGCCTATCTCAAGGTGCCGCTCCATAGAGTTACTCATGCGGAATCATTAACCTCTTGTGAAGACAAGGCAATGATCTTGCCAACCACAGCCTTCTCGGTCCCCTTTAGTCTGTAATAGCATTAGCAAGCGGACGAGGCATCATAATTATCTTATTAATTTTTAACCACCCACCCATAGTTAATTACCTAGGTTATCACTGATTACTCTAACTCTACGTGGGTTACCCTGACAGCCCCTTTGTGCATCGACCCCCACTTAGAGCCACTCTCTCTAAACACTCAACACAAAATATCCAACACAAAAGGATTGTACCAACCAGATCACAAAACCAACAAATGAAACATCTGCAAGGCACAACCATCTCGCCAAAAGCATCTAAATTACATTCACAAAATGGTACAATCCCAGTGCAAACTAAAACCACAACCACAGTCACAACATAGGCCAAATATCAAATTGCAAAATCAATAATGACATCAATATCCCCACCTCTGGAAGTTCTAAACAACAACTTAAGTTCCTATAATAGGATAAGCTAACCCTAGCGTTTTCCCGCAAGACATAAACCCGAACAAAAGAAAACCACAATCGACTCAATGACTAGTCTCAAGAGTAAGCAATTTGCATAAAACAACGATATACAACTCATTCCAAAACACAATAAATTTTGCCAATAATTAATCAATTGCTCGAGAAAATTCAATCTAATTTTAAAGCACATAATTTATCCCTAATTTCCTCGATTACATTATAACATTGCAACTTGTTAAATTATCAATTTATTTCTTAACCATAGCAATATAAATAGCTATCCAACATACATATATATATATATAAATAAATTAATAAATAATTCATCTATATATATATAATAAATCACATTATGAAAATTAACAACAATATATATAAATATATATATTAAACAATTTATAAATAACACAAAAAAAGGAATTTAAATAAGCCTGAAAAGAAATAAAGTCAGTCCTCTAACAAACGCCACCCGCGCGGCCAGTGGTACTGTGTACCTCCCCGTGGGGAGGCCGCAGCCTGTGGCTGCGCCCACAGTACCACAAGGTAGTGGGAGGTGGTACGGCTTCGGCCGTCCACTTCCCCCCCACACAAAAAACTTATTTTTTTATTTAATACAAATACTTCCATCCAAAACACAGGCACGTAATTTAGAAAAATAAATAAACGCGTATATAAAAATAATAATAAACTTCTCTTCCCAACAAAATACGAAACCCAAAAAAAAAAATTAAATATAATTTATTTTCTTTGGAAACAAAGAAACCCAGAATACTAAAAACTCGGAAATGTACATATAGTTTTTCTACAAACACAGAATTTACACAATGGATATGTATATATACATATTTTATATACATTTAAATACATATAAATATGTTTGCCTCTGCAAATATATATATATATATATATATATATATAAGTATATATATATATATAATCAAAATTAAAATAAAATGAACAACAATTTATTTTTATTTTTTTATATCAGACACAACTTAAATCTGGGCATGCAAATTTAACCCACTAGTAAAAATGATTTTCTTTTCAAGACAATAGTTTCAAAACTAAATTTTATTGAAGAGTTTTCAGAAGGTTTCACTATAATTTCCTACAGAGGATTCAAAGGTTTAATACAAACAAATTTTCAATCATAGAATTTTTTTTTCAAAACATAGAGAAATTTATTTTCAAAACATGGCAGACAAGATTTTGTTTACATAATCAAAAAGAAGAAAACAATAAGTTTTAGGGAACCTGGAGTCCTTCGTTCGATGTAGAATCCAAACCCAATAGCTTTCTTCCTCTTTGCAAGTAGAATCCCCTCTGCAGTTTCTTCTCAGGTTTCTTTCCTTCAGCTCTCTTCTGAATCAATCTTTTTTCTTTCTTTTTTAATCTTTTCTTATAGAACAACTTTTACCAAGAAGCATAAAACAAAACCTATCTTTTTCCTCTCTTTTTCAGACAAAAACCAGAACAAAACCTTATGTGTGTAAAAAAAACTCTCACAATAAAAATAAATAAAGCTCATCATCTTTTTTCCTCAAAACTCCTCTCCATTCATTGGTTCTTTTCCTACTTTTAAAAGCACACACTTATCTCACAATTTTAATTAAAAATTAATTATTTTCTCAAGATATTCTCTACATATTTTCTAGTTTAATATTAGGAAAAAGCTAATATATAATTATCATCATCATTATTTATTTAATTTAATTACTTACATTTTAATTGATTAAATAACTTTTAAATTTCCAATATATTTAAAATTCAACATTTTACTACTTACAATTAATTCAAAGCAACAAAGCATCATGAATTAATCTTATAAAATAAAGATTAATTAAATAACCACTAACCATAAATAAAATAATTAATGAACAATTTAACAATACAAAGACAAGGACAAAACCTCAATCATGACACAACAAAACTCACAACGGGATGACGAACTTGGGACGGGGACACTTCCTTATCAACTCCCTTGTTCAACATTGTACCCGTTGGGTTAATTTAATGCTCCCCCTGTCCTGTCGAAACAGGTGGAATCGAGACTTTATTCCTGCAAATCCTACATACAAATAAACGTCAAGTAACATGTAAATCTCCATTGCAGACACACTGTGAAAGGAGATTGCGGGGTAGCAGGGCGCTCGCAAGCAAGTGATGCTACTCCGTCCTTTCACCAATACTCACTAACAACCATATCAGAAAACATAACATCATAGAATCACAACATCGACATATATAATATTAAGGAAAAACCATTGCATAATCAAGTAATCTAACCACCACATAAAGTATCATAAATCATCATAATAGTGTCAAGTACAGCAATCAACTAAACCATGAATCCACACACAACCAAGTTGGTGAACTAATCACCATCACAAACCAGTATCAAACTAACACATACGAGTATCAAAGAATAGCAAAGAGTATCAACAACATGGGGGTATTACAGTATGATATGCTAGTGCATATGATCTAGTTATTTCCTAGCTTGGAATAATCTATGAATGCATGGTATGCATGTTATATAAACTTAGTTAATTCCTAAAATGGAATATGCATGTTTGATTCTTAATTGAGTCTCAAGTAGTGAACCCTATCATTGGGATTACGTTTATATATTGTTGAATATGTGTGGCTTAAATGCTATTGGAACTATACTAGTTCATTAAGTCAATTTAGATAATGCATGAGATGGAAAATGTTGTTATCTTATAGTACCTTTATGATGTCAATTAAAGAGGTTAGTATGGTTATTCCTAGGGTTAGTGAAATCCATGGGAAAGCGGGTAACCTATCTAGACACTAGAATGTTTATGTGTATGGTTAGTATGGTTATACCTAGGTTAAAGGAATCCATGGGTAAGGGTGTAACCTTGGTAATCAGTTAATTATAGACTTGGGTATTCCTGGGGTTAGGGTAATCCATGGTTAAGGGAATTAACTTGTTGAATATTATATTATGCTATCACCTTAGGGTAAATGTGTGTTATGTTAATGGTCAATACCAAATCAAGGTTTTAAGTAGGTGGACAGATGACTCTCACTCGAAGTACTGGGTATTGAATTCTTTGGCCAAAGTAGTGTAAGTAGCCACTATTTACACTATCAGTTCACTATAGTCCATGATTGCAAACTAGGCGAGGAAACCAAGGTATGGTAGCTCTAGATTTGTAGGACCCAACACTATGTCCAGGAAGGTCATGATTATGGGGTTACCAAACCAATATTTCGTCGAAGGGCAGGGCCATCTTACCAAGTTTGGTAGATGTGTGGGGTATCGCAGTAAGTCCATGGTTGGTGGAAAAGCGCTTGAGTGATACTCTCCCTCATACAGATGGCGACCAATATTTGAGCATGTAGTGTCAGCTTGAGGACACCTAGAATGTATGTGCCAAGTGATGGGAACATCTAGGAGGTATGCACCAACATTGGGGACATCTAGACCGTTGTACTTTTTTTATGTATCTTTATCATTGAGCTCATAGAAACTATGTATGTAAACATGTAACTCTATTCTTATTGTGGATTTTTAAATGAGAAATATTACCATGAAATTATGCGATGTGAAATCGTTGCTTGAAT
Source organism: Sequoia sempervirens (assembly GCA_007258455.2). NCBI lineage: Eukaryota > Viridiplantae > Streptophyta > Pinopsida > Cupressales > Cupressaceae > Sequoia > Sequoia sempervirens. The sequence continues at coordinate 40,692 of VDFB02083934.1, forward strand.
TATTGAAATGATTCTATGTTATGCAATGGGAAAGTTTGGAATGGTTAAGTTTCAAATGTGCATCTATTTATTCATGTGAAAAGGAAAAAAAATTGTGGCTCATAACATTAGTAGCTTAAACTTTAACTTGTAAGTACAACATAGTAAAAACAATGGGTAGAACAATGGGCACATTACACGTGGTATCAAAGCTACCAGGTTCAGCACTAGAACCTATGTGCTCGCTATGCTTTCATCCAAAATTATATGAGTCTAATGTTTGGAAATTCTTGTGCCAGGATGGTGCATCTCAAGAGGGCTGCAAGGTAGTCAGTAATCAAAAATGAGCGCTACCTATGGGTCGAGAAGGAAAGGGAAGCCATTGTTCAAACCATAGAGGGAACCAACTATGAAAACGCTATTTGGCTGAGTGATACTGCGACTTTCATTCATGCCCTTTTGAGAATCAGTCAAGAAAGGAGAAGGATGAGAGAGGTTTCCAATTTCAACTATTTACCTTCTATCTCTCTGGCCAAATCTAACTCTTTATCACTTTCCAAGAATATGCCCTTGGAATGTAGTGTTAGTCCTGCAATGATATTTAGGGATCCCCATGTTAATCCTATGGCAGAAGTTATTGTAATAGCCTCTAGTGGAAAATCGGAGGGATATGTTCCCCAAAATTATGTATTTGAGGATAGGTATGAGAGATATTTCCCTTTTGACAATATTTTTCAGCAAAAATCTGAGGGGTATACTCCATGTAGTTATGTGTCTAAGAGTGAATCTGAGGGATACTCTCCCCTTGACTATTTGAATAGTCATTCCATGTAAATGCTAGGATATTGAAATAAAAGAAAATCATGCTTTGGACAAAAATTGTGTAGACACTCTTTGTGAACTTTCGTTTATGAACGTTTTCTCTTTAGAAATAATTTAAGTGATATGTAAACATTCCTAGAATCTAATTGAAAATGAAACTTCCAGGTGTAAACTTTCTTGTTGAAAATGGTAAGGAATAGAAGTAACTCTAGGGAAAGCCAAGAAGTTGACCAAGGAGCCAAAAATTTTGGGGCTAAGTTGGATCGTCTTTTAGCCATGATGGATGAAACTAGAGCAAGAATAGGAAACCTCAAGCAAGAGGTAAGGGGAAAAGAAAGGGTGGAATAGGAGGTTCCTAATAATAAAGACGAAGTTCATAATAATGATGAAGGGGAAAATTCCCATGAACATACTCAACCTAGTGAAGATGGAGATGATGAATCTCGGTCTAGGTCGAAAGGAAGCAAGTGGAAATGACTTGCTAGTGAGTTATCACGAGACATCAGAAAGATCACTGCTTTAAATTTTAATGGAAGTACTAGTAAGGATGTGGCTGAGGCATGGCTCACCAAGATGGAGAAGTAATTTGAGATCAGAAATTACTCTGAGGTCAATAAAGTCATTTGGAGAGCTTTCTAATTATCTCGTGAAGTGTGCTATTGGTGGATGAATAAGAATATGGAGCTTGGACTAAGTTCCCTAAGGCTCACATAGAGTGAATTTATGGAGATTTTTTGGAAACGATGGTTGCCTCAACTCTTCTTTGATCAAAATCTTACCGACTTCTAGAACCTCAAGCAAGGAGATTCCTCAGTTAACAAGTATTGGGAGAAATTCACTTGACTCCTAAGGTACGTACCTATGTACCAAAAGCATGAGAAATTTTGTATTAGGAAGTTTATCATAGGTCTAAATGCTCAAATAGCTGGTGAGGTAGATGTGCATGGTCCAACTACCATGAACTTGGTGTACGAGAAAGAAATTAAGCAGGAACAAAGGCTTAAGTTTATCTCAAACTACTATGAGAAGACTCGTAAGAAGTTCAATTGGTCACAAGAAAATCAAGCATCAAGGAAGCCTAGTAAAGGGCAAGAATATCAAAGTAAAGGGGACAAGGGATCATGTAATAAGAGGAATAATTCAAGAAGGGACTGAAGGGGAAATAACGACAATAATAGCAATGTTGGAAGGAATGAGAGTAGTTCTGGAAGACCTGCAACAAGGATTGGACCTTTGAGAGGGTGTTATACTTGTGGTGGAGATCACTTTTCTAACCAGTGTCCCAATAAACCTCTAGGGACACATCCACAAGAGAGTATGCTACCTTCTCAATGAGAAGCATTCCAACAGAGGATTCATGTTGCATTGGACAACCGGCAAGCTGAGTACCAGATCACTCTAGTGGAAATATCAAGTACTTTATTTGGTACACCTGTTTCCATTCTTATTTATATTGGTGCCACTAAAATTTTTGTTTCACCTAGAATAGCTAGTAGTATATCTAGAAAATTTGGCTATATGGGAAAGTATTGGATGGTTGAATATGCCAACCAGACAAGAGCTAAGGTGAGGAAATTTCTATTCAAAGCAAGGGTTGAGCTTTAGAGTTTCTCCTCATAAGTGAATCTATATGCAACACCCCTAGGATCCTATGATGTCATTTTAGGGGTGAATTGGTTGTGGAAACACAAGGCCAAAGTAGATTGTCATGCTAAAATAGTTGAATGTTTAGATGATCTAGGTAGCAAGGTGTTTTTGCAAGGAATGTCGAGAGAAGTTATGATGCGGAAAATATCCGTTGTGCAAATGCATAGGGCAAAGAAGAAAGGTTGTCAACTTTTCACCGTATAGATGAAGAAACTTGAGGAATGTAATGAGTTCATTTCTCAAGATGATGTATATTATGGATCTCAAGAGACTCAAGATGTTGAAGAAGGTGAGATGGTGGAATCTAGAAAAATGGATATGGTGAAATATCCTATTTTACATAAATTTGCGGATGTATTTCCAAAGGAATTACCTAGATTTCCTCCCAAGAGAGTGTTTTATTTCTCCATTGGCATAGTTCCAAGGTCAAAACCTATATCAAAATTACCTTATAGGATGACCACAACAGAATTAGTAGAGTTAAAGGCACAATCGGAAGAATTTTTGTCCAAGGGATTGATAAAACCCAATGTTTCACCATAGGGAGCGCCTGTAATCTTCATGAAGAAGGATGGAAAATTGCGCTTGTGTATTGATTATCATTTGCTTAACAAAGCAATGATAAATAATAAGTATATGTTGCCACGTATTGATGATCTCTTAAAGCATATGCAAGGAGCGAAAGTATTTTCGAAATTGATCTACGTTTGGGTTACCATCAACTAAGGATCAAGGACAAAGATATATCAAAAACAACTTTTAGGACAAGGAATGGTCATTATAAGTTCACGGTCCTACCTTTTGGATTGATGAATGCACTTGCAACATTCATGAACCTAATGAATAATGTATTCAGAGACTGCTTGAAAAAAATTGTGTTGGTCTTTTTGGATGATATTCTATATATTCCAAGAATGAAGAGGACCATCTCAATCATCTAGAGATTGTTCTCCAACAGTTAAGAGAGCATAAGTTTTTTGGAAACTCACTAAATGTACTTTCTTTCATAAAGAGGTAGAGTACTTAGGTCATGTGATTTCAACCGATGGAATTGCAGTTAATCCAGCTAAGATAAAAGCAGCACCTAAGTGGCCAGTGCCTAAGAACGTAACTGAAGTTAGAAGTTTTATGTGTTTGGTTGGTTACTATCAAAATATTTTTGTGAACTTTTCTAGGATATTTTTTCCTATTAGCTTCTTATAGAGAAAAGAGAAGAAGTTTGAGTGGACAGAAAAATGTCAAGAAGCATTTAATCTACTCAAGGAGAAGTTGACTATTGCACCGATACTGAAGGTACCAGATCCAAATGGTAACTTTATTTTTATCACTGATGCATCAAGAGAAGGTTTGGGTGGAGTATTGATGTAGGATGGGTGAGTGAAAACCTATGAATCAAGGAATCTTAAGCCTTATGAATCAAGGATGTGGAGTATTGATGTAGCATGATTTAGAGTTAGCGGCTTTTGTTCATACATTATAAATGTTGAGACACTATCTATTGGGAAAACCTTTTGAGCTGAAGATCGATCATCACAGTCTAAAGTACTTATTTACCCAACTAAATCTGAATGCAAGGCAAAGAAGGTGATTGGAGTTGATATCTAACTATGATTTCAACATCAACTATATTAAGGGAAAGGAGAATCAGGTTGCAGATGCCTTAAGTCATAGGAGACATATCTCCTCCATGATATTGATTCAAACCAATTTCAAGGGTCGAGTGTTGCAAGAGTCCAAGGGTGAAAAATACTATGAGAAATTCAAGAAAGCACTCATAGATAATCCAAAAGACTCAAGGTATGAAGGATTTCATTTTGAATATGATGGTTTGCTAAGGTTTAAAGGAAGAATCTATGTACTTGATTATGAAGAATTAAGGAATTTAGTGTGGAGAGAAGTTCATACTGCACCATATTATGGACATCCTGGTGTGACTAAGATGTTGGCGGATGTGAAGCCACTATATTTTTTGAAAGGAATGAAAGGGGATGCTGCAAGATTTGTAGCAAGTTTCTTAGAATGTCAGAGGGTGAAGGTAGAGCATCATCACCCTACAGGTCTTTTGTATCCGCGTGAAGTTCCTAAGAGTAAGTGGTAAATCATTAGCATGGATTTTGTGCAAGGTCTACCAATGTCAAGGAATAAGCACAATGCCATTCTGGTAGTGGTAGATAGGCTTACAAAGGTGGCACACTTTATACTAGGGAATTTGATGGATGGAGCTCATATTATAGCTTGGAAGTTCATTCAAGAGGTATTTAGGTTGCATGGAATTCCTGAGAAGATTATATCAGCTAGGATGCACGTGTGACTTCTAGGTTTTCGCAAACCATGTTTTCTTCTCTTGGAACACAGTTGAACATTAGTTCAGTGTATCATCCAGAAACAGATGGTCAAACTGAAAGAGTGAACCAAGTTTTAGAGGATCTACTGAGGATGTATTGCATGGATCAATAATACAAGTGGGAAGATTACCTACCTTTGGTTGAGTTTGCATACAATCTTATCATTTTGCGATCAAGATGGCTCCATTTGAAGCATTGTATGGTAAGAAGTGTTGAATTCCTATAAGTTGGAATAAGCTAGAAGATAGGATAATCCTTAGGCCAGAAATGTTGTCAAAGATAGAGGAGAGAGTTAGTAATATTAAGCAAAGGCTAGCAGAAGCCAATGATAGGCAAAAGAGTTATGCAGATGCCAAGCGGGTACCCAGACAATTCTCAATAGGGGAGAAGGTTTTGTTAAGAGTTAAACCTCACAAGAGTTCTATAAAGTTTGGAAAGTCGTCCAAACTAGCTTCGTGTTATGTAGGTCCTTTTGAGGTTCTCAAGGAATTCAACCCTGTTGCATATAGGATTTCTTTGCCACCAGCTCTAGCCAGAATACATAATGTTTCCCATGGGTCATACCTAAAGAAGTACAGACCAGGAGATAACCATGTTATTGATTGGAATGCTTTACAGGTACGAGACCCAGGAGTGGTGACGATCAAGCCTCTCAAGGTGCTTGGAACACATAAGATTCACTTAAGTAATCAAGAGGTTCTGCAATGCAAGGTCTAGTGGGATCAATATGCAGAAGATTCTGCTACTTGGGAAGACTATGCTGAGATGAAGCAAAAGTTTCCTCAAGTCATGCTAGATTTTGAGAATTCCTGAAAACAATGATGTTTTATGATGCTATGTTTTGTGTTTATGTTATGTCCTTGTTGATACTTATAATCATCAGGGATGATGATTCACAAAGGGGGGATATGTTACACCCTGTTATGTTATTACCTATTTACTTTTACCTTGATGGCTTAAAAATGCTTTAATGTATATATTTATGATTGTGTGATGCATATGAATCTTGATGGAATTTGGTGAATGAATGTTTAATTCAAGTTGATATTTTATAATGATTCTGACAATAAAATATATGATGCATATGATTGTATTGTTAACGGCTAACTATTGTTATGATGTACTAAGTTGGATGCAGGAACAGGCTCAAACCTCTGGAAGAGAGGGGGATTATCACTCAAGAGAAAAACTTGGTCAAGTAACCCTGATGAACCTAATTGAGCATACACACACTCACACCCTAGTTGGTCTAAGTTGAGTCAAGTCAATTTGGGTGAATAGTAAGTAACCTTCTATCTTTGTTGTGAATGTTTTGTTATTGGTTATGATCTTGTTCTATGAGTATTTTGACTAGGGTTATATGATTGAATTTTTATATCAGAAGAGAGAGTTCTTCTTATGTGTTCTTATTGGAATATGTGGGTCGATGAAGTATATACATAGAATGTATATATGTATATATATGCATGTCCACGATAATTCATACATGTGAGTATATGTGGGCATGAGTATACATAGGTAGATGTACCTACGCATGCTCATGAACAGGTAACCCATATGTATGGGAGTATCGATTGGTAAAAGTGACATGTATATATATATACACACACACTTCATGTATACACATCATTCGATGAGTATGTGCATAGACATATGTTTGAATTTGATAATTGAAATAATGATATATATATATGTAATATATAATATATATATATTAATATATATATATATATATATATATTAATATATATGTATATAGTACTTGTGAAGAAACGTATATACATATATACTAATATATATATGTTATTATTTAATACATGTTTATATCTATTGGTAATAGATGTATTTTAATAATCAAGTAAATATGATAATATATATATACATATATACATATGTGTGTGTGTGAAAGAGGATATATATGTATATATATAATGTGAGTTATATGTTATTAGCGCGTAGTATCTATCTTAGCGCATAATGTAAAGTGTTGCATATGTATTATATAATGTGCATGAGTTAACATTATTGTTAACACATTTAAATGCAAATGAATAGTGAAGTAAAGTGCACGTATTGATAGCATTGAAAGTGTTTATATTGTTGTACTTAGACTGCACATAAAACAAGAGGAGACCAAGCCAAATATAGACTTAGTTACCACACATGAATAAAGGAATAGAGTTATACGTTGCATAAGATAAATGCAAATTTTAGCAATTGGGAATAAGTCTTAGCCATGCTATCTTAAAGGGCACCAGATTATGAATATGTGGCACCAATGTTGATGTATATGAAATGTAAAAGAAGTCTTTTTATTGTGCTTAATTCTAGAAAAGCAATATCATAACCATGAGACTTTGTCAATGTAAACTTGGCAAAAATATAAGAAGGAATTTGACTTGTAAACCAAGAAGGAAACTTGTTATTAAGAGTTGCCCCTTGACTCAGTAAAAGATTCATGTTGTCTCTCATGAAGAGTTCAACTTAGCCATTAGAAAATTATGGATTGTTATGTGTTGCAAATTTGAAAGTAGATCAGCTGAGTCGTTGCATGTGATTAGGAATGTGGCAAAATTGCTAGCTAGTTTGTAGCCTTTGGTTGTTCAAATTTTAGTATATATAGAGATGCTCTTCCTAATATTTGTTACTCTTCTCATTCTAATTTTCCCATCGTTATTTTGTTGTATTTTCTGTGCAAGTGAGTTAATGAGCTTGAGAGTTAGTGAGTTCCTTTATTATTTTGCAATTGTTTTGTTGAGAGAATTTGTGAGAGGCTAGTTTTTGAGGTTGGTAGCTCTTTGGAGAAGTAGCATTCGTGAAGGTGAAGGTTAAGGTTGGAAGGTAACATTATCAAGTTGGAAGTTATATCCAAGCATGTTGATTTCTATTCTTCCTTTGCTTATGTTTGAAAGGTTATATGAATGCATGACATGCTAGTTCATATGATCTAGTTATTTCCTAGCTTGAAATAATCTATGAATGCATGGTATGCATGTTATTATAAACTTAGGTCATTCCTAAAATGGAATATGCGTGTTTGATTCTTAATTGAGTGTCAAGTAGTGAACCCTATCATTGGGATTATGTTTATATATTGTTAAATATGTGTGGCTTAAATGTTATTGGAACAATACTAGTTCGTTAAGTCTATTTAGATAATGCATGAGATGGAAAATGTTGCTATCTTATAGTACTTTTATGATTATGTCAATTAAAGAGGTTAGTATGGTTATTCTTGGGGTTAGTGAAATCCATGGGAAAGTGGGTAACCTAGCTAGACACTAGAATGTGTATATGTATGGTTAGTATGGTTATACCTAGGGTTAGAGGAATCCATGGATAAGGATGTAACCTTGGTAATCAGTTAATTATAGACTTGGTTATTCTTGGGGTTAGGGTAATCCATGGTTAAGGGAATTACCTTGTTGAATATTATTTTATGCTCTCACCTTAGGGTAAATGTGTGTTATGTTAATGGTCAAGACCAAATCGAGGTTTTAAGTGGGTGGAAAGATGACTCTCACTCAAAGTACTGGGTGTTGAATTCTTTGGCCAAAGTAGTGTAAGTAGCCATTATTTACACTGTCAATTCTTTGTAGTCTATGATTGCAAACTAGGCAGGGAAACCAAGGTATAGTAGCTCTAGATTTGTAGGACACGGCATTATGCCCAAGAAGGTCATGATTATGGGGTTACCAAACCAATCTCTTCGTTGAAGGGTAGAGCCATCTTACCAAGTTTGGTAGATGAGCGGTGGACCCGCAGTAAGTCTATAGTTGGCGGAAAAGCGCTTGAGTGATGCTCTCCCTCATACAATTGGTGACCAAGATTTGAGGATGTAGCACCAGTTTGGGGACACCTAGAATGTATGCACCAAGTAATGGGAACATCTAGGAGGTATGCACCAACATTGGGAACATCTAGACCGTTGTACTCTGTTTATATATCTTTATCATTGAGCTCATAGAAGCTATGTATGTAAACATGTAATGAAATTATGCGATGTGAAATCGTTGCTTGAATTATTGAAATGATTCTATGTTATGCAATGGGAAAGTTTGGAATGGTTAAGTTTCAAATGTGCATCTATTTATTCATGTGAAAAGGAAAAAAGATTGTGGCTCATAACGTTAGTAGCTTAAACTTTAACTTGTGAGTAAAACATAGTAAAAATAATGGGTAGAACAATGGGCACGTTACATGTAGAAATGACAAGAAATATGATATAAATAATTGAAAATGCTTATTCATCCCTCTCCAAACTCTAGAAATCTAAAAATATAATAGATGCAAATTAGTGGTATAGAGGTGAAGATACGATGTATATCAAAAAAAATCCCTAATTAGATTTAAATAGGCATAAAATGTAGACCTTAAAGCCAAAGGGTGTGTATGGTGAGCCAAAGTAAGGGTGATTAGGGTGAATAAATAATAAGATATACAAATAAGCATATCAAACCCTAGAACAAAGATGTATCACTAATGCACGAGAATGAAAGAAGGATCAAATTTGAAAATAAGATGTGAAAGTCAAAAATATAAATCTAAAAACCCAAAAAAAATTTAAATCTTAGGAGGAATATTTAAGAGGACAAGTTCATTAAAATGAAAAGGAAAATAATATTTCCCTAAAGTATTTCCTAGATTAATTAATTAGTATTACAAAAGCTAGCATGGATATTTAAATATTAAAAAAATTAAATATTATACAAAGAAACTAAATGCAAAGAGGATTAGGGACTTAACTCTAGAATGGTGAAGAATGAAAAGCTCTAATGTCACATTGAAATCCACCTATCTCAAAGACTAAAATTTAGTTCCTCTCTAGTTGTACTCTACCTTAAAACCAAAACAATCTTAGGGCCATTTTCACTAGCACAAATGATATAGCCTACATATTTAATATGGTATAGTATGAACTCCTACCTCATAAATTGTCCAATTCTTTAAGCTTCAATAAATGTCAAGAACTAGCTATGTTTAGAAATAAGGATTGAGTTTTGACCCCTTCAATAGTAATTGGTTTATGATTGTGAAAATTATTGAGCATAACAATCTTCAAAGATGCTTGATGCTCTAGGATAATGCAATTTAAAGTTAGATTTTTTGGGTGTTCCAATCGAAGTGATCCTAACATGCTCTTCATTGTGAATGAATTTCTTTGATTTATGAATATGAAAGGATGTTTAAAAAGAATGCAATTGAATGTCTTTAAATACAAGTATATAGAAAAAAATCTCACCAAATGTATACCAAGTTGGTTCAAGACAAAAGAAATGGAAGGGAGTCAACCAAATTTTGAATTTGAATTTCAAATTTTCAGGAGTTAAATATACACCCAAAGGATCAATCATTTACCACAAAAGTGATGATATCTAGGTGGGGAACAAAAGACTAGAAATGGGGGAGCAATAATAGATGTAAATGTCATATCTGAAAATAAGTGGGGATACAAATAAAATACAACAAAATTTAAGAGAACGTGTAAATATGGATGAGTAATAATATGAGGGAATGAGCCATCTTTATGCAAGAATATGATTCTTGTCAATTGTATTAAATCAGTCCATCAAAATGGACCCAAAACTAAATGGTATTTGGCATGAACATCCAAATTTCACCATTACAATCCTTCATTTAGGAAATTATAAATGTTTTCAAAAAACACTTGTTAGACTATATTTAACCTATTGTAATGATCATTATTTTATCTCTCCATCATTGAGCGACAAAAGCCCATGCGGTCATCCAATTTTGCCGTTGGGAAGGTTAAGCAGATTTTTTCCCAAATATATGGCAAGGTCAAAATATTTTGGATTCTTCTTTATTGTTTTTGTCTTTATTTTTCCAATCTTACAATAATCTTATATTGCTCACAGATTTAAGCCTTCTAGTAAATTGAAATATTTAAATCTTGCGGACTGCATATTTATTCTCCCCTAGAAGTTAAATTTTCGAATATTTGGGCAAAGTTTACTTATATCGAAAATTGGATGCCCTAAGGCTTTACAGTCATGTATTTGAAAGAAACGTTATTTAATCTTTATTTTTGAGGAGACATCCGTTTACCCATGTCATGCACTTAAAGATAATATCTTCTCTTATGACCTTCGATAATAATCTTTCCGAATATTTGGTGTAAAATGCATTTTTGTGCAGAGATGTGTTCGCCACATTATGAAATTAAGCATATCTTATTGTCAGATCTTCACTAGTTTTAGAAGGTATTATTGCTGTCGCATGTACAAACGATTTATCCTAGTAAAGCTTTTTGAGTTGGATGTGCATAAGCAATTTATGCTCATGAGGTGTTTAACTTGGATGTGTTCTATAGCTAAAACAATCTACAGAATTGCCAAAATGGTTACTAGCGGTTACTTTCTCAAGAAACAGCAATTCTCTTGACCAAGAGATCCAACCATTACATGATAGCAGGAACTAAACCATATATTTCGCTGCTTCTTTTTCTTTAAACAAGGGAATGGAACTATATATTTCACAACTTGCAACATAAGATAATAACATATAAAGATATATAAATTTGCAGACCACTTAACCTCTGCACATTTACAATAACCATATGTGCAAAGCAAGACCATACGTTGAAAGCTTAAATTTCATTAAATACATAGAGATAAATTTGCAAACCATTTTGGGCATTTATAAAACATTTCTGCAAAAATAGATTATATGTTGAAGATTTTAAACACTGTTGCGTATTTACAACATCTCTGCAAAAGAAAAAAATATGATTCAACGTAAAAATTAGAACTAGATCTAAATAAGTTAAGCCTTTCGTAAAAATTAGAACTAGAACTAAATTGTTCTTCAGAAAATGAAATTGTAGACGATTGGAATAATCCTAGATAGCGGATCGGTATATTTCTAAACCGACAAACCTTATAATACCAGATACCAGCAAAATAAGCGACAAAGCTTTTATAAATTTATTATTTTATTAGACATCCAATTCCACCTACACAGGCAATATTCTACTAATTTTAAATTTTATTGCCTGACGATCTCCCATCACATACACAATAAAACTTTGATTATGTAATAGTCTTGGTATGTTTCTACCCCCAGATGCAGTTTTGCAGATGCGCATGAAAACAGGGTTAAGAAAATTATTAGATTCATTTATTATCAGACATCCAATTCCACCACACAGGTAATATTCTACTAGTTGAAAGTTGCCTGGAGCTTACATCACATTCACAGTAAAACTTTAATTATGTTATTGCCTTGGAATGTTTCTACATTCTCTTGTTGTTCAGCAGATGAGCTTGAGAACAGGGGAAAGAATCTTGTCCCGACATAAGAATTAATTATTGTTTTCATATTTAAACCAATGGCTACAGTATGTTCAACTGTAACTGTGAATCTAGAAATATGCTGCAGGTCTGACAAATGTGGGGAGCCTGTGATGATGCTGCCTGAATATATGACAAAATGCATTTCAAACGAGATATACAAATAACTTCCATTTTTACTTCCTTTTTTAACACCAATGCCTATAATTTTATATTATCATGTTCTGTGATAATGCTCCATGCAAATTCCCTGTATTTCTTAGAGTGGCATGCGTATTCAGAACTGTGATAGCAACTCTAACTACATGTGATACCAGAAATGCGTTTTTCAACACACTCAAGTTTAGCTGCATAACTGAAAATGGATCAATTATAAACCTCAGATCAAATCCGTATTTAACTTAAAAAGTAGCTAGCTCCCATAACCTAGAATTTCAGATACAAGACTTCTCGCCTTCTCTAGCAAAGATAATTTTGAAAATTTTGCAACCGAATAAAATATTAATAAGAAAATGTTTTCACATTTTTCTAGCACTGTCATCGGCAAGATATTTTCATCTCCACACGTTTCCCACTAACTCTGAATAGCACAGTTAGCAAGATCTTGCATCCAAGGAATTTTCCCAGTGAAATCAATTCCTGAAACTAGGACAAGGGGATTGTAGAAAAGAAAAGATTAAATCTACTGATGGAGTCAAACCTAACAAGAACATTTGAAACATGCAAGTGTCTATTATGAAAACAGAAAATCTCATCACAAATCTTACAGTTCCTAAAATTTCTTGCAAAGAAAACAAGTAAGTCAAACAATCAACCAAGCTTATTACAGCAAGCAGTGCTGAACGTTGTTAGGTGCAATGGGAGTTAAATAGTTGCTGCTGCAAATACATTTGAATGTCTGATTAAAACCGAGGTATCCTTGCCCATTTTTTACTGCCCAGTTAATAAAAGGGTGCTTTTAGTGCTATTTGCCCCTCTTTTACAAAATCGATGTGTTAGAATATCTCAAACGTCTTACTAAGCATAAATAAGAAATCATACAAAAAGAGTACAATAAAAACCTATGAATAAACCATTCGTAAAAATGCAAGAGTGTCCAACCCAATTATACATGTTCGAGTACATATGGGCTACATGCTGTACCTCATTTTGTCAACATAGAAACATAATAAATAGCCTCAATGCCCAAAAATCTTACCAGGCACAATTTCCTGAAAATTCTTTTCCTCCCCTAATTACTGGACCAAACAATTTCAAAGCCCCCAAAGAACTGTAGTGTCACAAATGTGCTCCAAACATCAATTTGAATGGGGCAACCATCAAGTAAACAGAGCGAAGGTTACAGTTCAAAATATCAATTCTGTAACCATCTTTGGACATAGGAAATTGGGGTTTGTAGAAATGGAGCATAACGATTTATATATGGGTTTGCATGTCTCCCAATTTTTGCCCAGGCACTCCGATGGTAGGAAGCAGTATTAGGTGCATGATACATGAGCTTCAGCAACTGTAGACAAATAAAAACAATGATACTTGTCAATTAAGAACATTTTATGGTAATACTAAATGATGAGATACATCATTGAGAGACGGAATAATCAACACCAGTCTTATGTAATGTTCTAAACTACAAGTGATTAAATATAAAAATAAGGAAATGAAAGCACACCTGCCAATACATAAATGCTAGAACTATGTTCCGCTGCCGTCTGTAAAAAATGTCCATTATGTAATGTGAGAAAATACACCTCATTTGTGATGGCAAAGTATAACCTGTACTAAAAGTTCTCAAACTCAACAATATTCATGAATTTTACTTACGTAAAAAGTAAAACTATCACTAAAAATCCTAGCCCAATCTCCACGTTGGAACTCAAAATGTTTAATGAGGCACTGTTGGTATCAATCCATAAACAAAGATTCTCCAAGTATTTTCTGTACATATGAACCAAGCCCGTGTAAGAACATTCTGATAGAATACTTAAATATTTTAATGCATAAAACATTCATTGAAGAGATCAACTGCAAGTTATCGGAAACACATGCTGAATATCCAAGTAACCATTTCAAATTATGAATTCCACAAAACTCCATCGAAGCTTTGATTTAAACTTTCCATTGATTAGAATTCTTAAATTTGATATTACAAAATTATAATGCTCAGAACATCGGGCGGATTGATTACTCTTAGGAACACAAGAACGTATCATGAAATTGTTAGTACAGGTATTCAACTGGTTTGCCTAAGGTAAATTTATTGTTCACTGGAATCCAATAACTGTATCAGGCAGGTAGTTAGCAAAGGGGTACAACTGGCTGTCATGCAGGTTCATCTCCTATAAAAAGGGCTTTGCAGGGATCATTATTTATGTTTATGGATTGAATAGCTCAATTAGAAAGGATAGCAAGGTAGACTTTGGAGGAGACTCCAACAGCATCAATTAATGAAAAGCAGGTGAGGAAGAATTTCACTATCCCAAACAAACTTCAAGAGATTTGTGAAGAACAGTAGTCTGATGGATCTGCAAGCTAAAGAAGGCATGTTCTCCTCAGATAACACGAGGAAGGACTTCAGTAATATGACAGGAAGGCTGGATGGATATATTATCTCACCCAAGTGGCTGGTGGAGAAATGGATCTCAGACTCAGCTATCCTAAATGTCTCAAGCGTTGATCATGCTCTGATCTAGCAAACCACTGGAACAGATAAATACCCACAAAAATGCCCTTTAGAGTTTGAAGTAAAGTAGCTAAGGGATCCAGAATTATTTTATCTAATGAAAGGTTGGTGGAATGACTTCCCAAGTAATAGTGGAACTGGCATGTTCAAGTTGTCACAAAATCTGAGATACATACAAAGTCATTCGAAAGACGAACAAATTCCAATATAGAAATATCTTCCCAAGATAAGACAAGAAATAGGCAAAACTTCACACAAAAGTAAAGGCCCATTGCCTATCTAATGAAACATCGAAAATCTAAGAAACCAACCATTTTGCATAGTTGAAAGAAATTTTGCCAAAGGAAGAACTATTCTGCAAACGAAAATTGAGAGAAACATGGCTAAAAGATAAAGAAAGAAACCGTAAATTTATCTGTCTGCCTACAATTATCAGAAGAGGACAAAAAAGAAATAAGGCTGTAAAAGTAGCAGATGGCTCCCTGGCTCAAATGCCAGAAAAGTAAGGGGAGAGGCAGCACACTTCGATCAAAATCTGGGGGCTAAGCTGAAACAAAGAATTTAGAAGGAGCTGAAATTGCTTTGGAGCAGACTTCAGAGGGCTTATGAGGAATATATACTTGGATTCAAGTGATCTGGAAAGGATCTTCACCACAGACATCATCCCAGTTGGCTCCCACATCTGAAATACCATAGTGGACGCCCAGAATATTAGAATTATTCAAATAGCCAACTCCAAGCAAGAAAAACAAATATTAGGCAAAGAGGAAAGATCTAGGGTGCTAACAATCAGAACAAGGAGAGATCATGGTTCAGTTTGTAAATTTTATAAAGAGAAATGGGATTATTAAGCCATTCAGCAACCCTGGAAGCCCTTCAATAATAATTGAGAGGTTGACGTTACTGTGAATGATATCAATAACCAAAAGGTCCTAAAGATGGACTGGAAACAAGGAGAGGTGGTACAAGGGTAAGGATGGATACAGAATATACATACCCAAGGCAAACTATAGGAGCAAGACTGGCACCACAATCTGATTTGGACTAAATCCAGCCTACAAAAAGCATTTCTTTTTATCCCAGATGGCTGTTTACAGTCAGACATTGACTCAACATAGATGAAGAAAATTGGGATCCAAGAGCACATTCATATGTAGTCTCTGCCTTCAGAACAAACAATATGGTAACCACCAACTTCAAAATTGTCAGTACACTACAGACATTTGGGGAAGAGTGATGCACAAACTAAGACTCCAGTGGACCACAATAAGAACACTATTAGAAAATTTCCAATCTTTGCCTTGTCTCAACAAGAATCTAAAATCACTTTCAAGGTGATTTAAAATAGATTGAAACATATTGTAGTGCAAGGACCATCTATATATAGTCTCTGCCTTCAGAATGAAGAAAATGCTAACCACCACCTTCAACACTGCCAGAACACTGCAGATATTTGAAAAAGATCGATAAAAAGACTGGGATTCCACTAGCCCATATTGTAACCACTATTGAAAGTTTTACAATCTTGGCCTTGTCTCAACAAGAATCTATAAACACTTTGGACTGATGCCCCTTCATCTTTAAAATGGTGAGGTGGCTGGAAAAGAACCAACAAACATTTGAAGATAGTTCTAGCACTTGTGAGTGCTGCTGGAGCAGAATTGAGGCCACTGTCCTCATATTTTAAGGTAGGCTTTCAAACCACATGGGGAATAGAAGAAGATTCTTGATAACAGACCAGCAATTAGAAGTGAGACATAAATGGGCAAAAAGATAAGCTGGATAAGAGCAAAGAAGCCAAATACCTTCTCCTCCACCCAAGATGAAAGCAAATTAAATTTTGATAGTGCAGCAAAAGGAAACCTAGGAATAGCTGGAGCAGGATGCCTTCTAAGAGACAGAATTCAAATCTTTACAGGAAACTTTGGTGTTCATGCCTATAGGTACAAATAATGAGACAGTTGCATAAAGAAAGGGTTAAAGACAAATCTTCAAAATATGATCAATGCAATGAAGAAAGGGTCCACGTACCAAACTGGAAACTCAATAGCCTTCTTTAACATGAACACTATCCCCAGAAGTTCACATATAAGCTTCCAACACTGCTATAGAGAAGCAAATAAGCCTGTGGCTTTCCTTGCTAACACTAGAGTGGACGAAGTCCCAATGTTGTCAATTAACAGCAACTACTTTGAGGACTAGGATGATCTCCAAGCTCTACCTTGAAAGAGCTACTGGCCTAATGACCAAGCAGATGTTGAATAGATATTATATGTTAAAAATAGACTTGAGTTAGATGTTATTCCACACATCTAAGCCACATGAATTATGAGGATAGCTAAGGAATAGATCCTATTACCTGAATGGGGTAGGCATCTAAGCACGGCTGAACTCATGCAGTTAGGTAAAAACAATAAACATACAAAAATATGATGACCTTGCATGCTTCGATGGTCTTGTCAGGCCCTGCCTCTCCCACAATCTTTCTGGCAACTTCAACTGGTGTTTCTGTCATCTTTCTCAATTCATTTGACATTTTGGAAAAAGCTATGGTGGGTGCTGTTGTTGCTTTGAGTCTTTTTTGCATAACAATGAGGATAGTGGCAACAAAAACACAAAGGGATACACCGGTAGCTGGCACAGTTTCCAAGAGAAAGTTACGAAAGCATTTTAGATAAAGGATGACCTGCCCACACTTGCTATGGTAAAGGCAGTTATTAGACCTAAAGGGCTTTCTGATTTAGGTGAGAAGACAACATGCCTGACTTCCGAGGCAGGTTCTGGAGAATTTGGCTATTAGGTTGAGGATAAAATGGTCTTGAATTGATTGACAACAAAGTCTTTACATTATATAATTCCATTTATAGGCAGAGGCACGTGGTCAAGAGAACAAAGCAGAAGAATATGTGCATAGGAATCTAGCTCTGCTGAATGCAGAGATTAGTTCACTGGAATGGAATAGAATGGAATCCTTTCTATAGTCCACAATACCAGGCGATCTGTTTTTGGGTCTACAGATGGCTTATAGTATATGAGACTACCCCATACTCCCAGTATGCATAAGGCACCTAACTGTGCTTCAAATATGAGACGTACATACCCTACCCCCCTGCAAGATTTGTACTTGTGACCTCTCTTTCAAGAGTACAAGTTCTCCACCATTAGGCCAACTCGGGTGTACCAAGCAGAAATGCAGAAGCTTATTAGAGATCAAAAGCAAATAGATTACTAAAAGAGAAAATGACAGTTTAAGGACTAAATTCTTTAAGGGTATAACCAGTACAATTTTTCTTCAGCACCTACATAAAAATGTTCACTTGAGCAGAAAAATGCCAAGAGAAGGTTAATTCATCTCTGATTAAATGCCATGCTATCTATGATTCTGTAAACCCATAAAACACTTGCAGCTAGAGATCAGTTCTTTACCTGTAAAGACGAGCACTGCTGAAGTTGCGTCTTAAATATTTTGCAACAAACTCAAGTGACCGACATAAGACTGGCACCAACGCAACTGGATTCCATCATACATTCAATCATGTCAAAAGTAATCAAAATTGATAATCAAAACTAATCTGGATAAAAAATTCTAAAATCACAAGGCATGTATGTAAATCCTCACACTTAATAGGCATAGTGGAAGAAACAAAGGAAAAGCAATATAGAAGATAAAGGAAATCCTTTGTCGCAATAAGGGATTGAAGCCAAATTTGAATAGCTTGCAGGCTCCATGCCCTTGGCCTCTGTAAGCAAACAGTCATAGATATAAGAAAACAGATTTTGGCCTGAGGAGTTATCTTTAAATATAGGCCTTAATCAAATTATGCCTGCAAAACACTTGATACATTCAAACTGTAAGAGTATGACTGTCTAACAGCAATTTCCTAAAAAGGAATAATAAGTGAAAGTAGTATAGAGACTTTTGATATCGATTGAACCCTAGATCTGTGATAAAATAGTAAAAGAAAGCTCTATACAGAAACTTATCATACTAAATGTTACCCAAGCTAATTCAAAAGTAGGAAGAGATAAATACCCCATATACTGTATATATGGAATACGCGCACGAGAATCCAGTGCCTACTATGGAAAATCTGTAGGCCCGATCCAACAGACTCCGAGGAGCAAGGGGAAATATTGCCATTGCTGCCATGATCACAACCTGCCCATAATTCAAATTTTTCAATTCAAATCAAAAGTAAATAGTTTCCAAAATGGAAACAGCTTTAATCTAAAAAGTTTCTTACTCAGGTATTAAAATGACAAAATATAAAATAGCTTTGATACCAGGTTAGCCTAATTACAGAAAAACCATACCAGTCTATTCCAGGTCAATCCCCTTATGGTCAACATACATGTAGACCTAAATTCACTGCAGAAATCAGATCCTGCCTGGGTATAGCCCAGATTTGTCTGATTATCTGATACAATCCCAGAATATACCCACACAAAGTTTCCCATATCTGGACTGTACTAAAGGACAAGGACCTATGGCCCAAAAAATATTGTAATGAAAAAAGAAAAAGTAAAAGTAAAACCTATCCTAACCCTAAGAACAGAAAACAGCTAGTCTTACCTTCTCCCTTACCAAAACTCAGTTGCTACTCCTTGGTCAAGTGGGTGAAAATTTGATTAGTGTTTGCTCAGTTTACTAGTTTGGACATTGTTATCTTGCTATTCTTATGTCTCTACCAGTGTTATATAGCTTCCAGGAAAATCTAAGAACTTGCATTGAGGGCCTTCCATTCAAAGTTTTTTTACTCAAGATTTTTTTAATTTGTTTCAAATCTCCAGTAGAGTTTTTGTTTTTTCAGATGATTTGTTTTGGTTTCTTAATATTTTTATCTTTTTCCAAACAAGTAATGGCTGCCAAGGATTAGCTCTTTCTCTAATATTGTGTTTATTCTAAAACTTATTGATGCAGGTATTTTATAGAATGGCTGGAATTTGAGCTTTGTGGGCCAAGCATCATCTAGAACTTTGTCATGTCCCCGGAATTTGAGTACAAAATGAAGTTTGAGATACAAATAACTAATAAAATAAAATATTAAAATATGAAAATAAATAACTGCAATCAAAAAATTATTATAATCATCAAAGATATAATTATAATCTATCGGCTATATGTGGGTGAGTAATACATATACTTACACGGCATTATATAACTGCACATGTTTTAGAGGTTCAAAATATTCTATGTGAAAGAAGTGATGATCGATACTATGTGATAGGGCATGAAGGCTATCAACTATCTAAATATATCGTATTATTTCCTGGGTGTGGAAATTGATAGTTTGGTTGAGCACAATTACTATTATCAGGTCATTACACAACATCCTTCAAATTGATACTACCACAACATCGTTAGAAACTAACATGGCCTTCAGTCATGTCAGATATCGTTGGGGTCATTGGGCAATGTTTTGGAAAGAACCGGCATCCTGACTTCATACACGATCTCCTATCGAAGCTCAGTAAACTGGGCAATCCAAAGCATATAGTAAAACATCGCTAGCATCGTGTCTTATTGCTGACGCAAAGGACAAAGGAAGGATTATACAGTCATTATGTGGAGGATATTCTACGCAAGGATATTGATTTTGATCAAGTCAATTTTGGGATGGTGTGGCTATACGCAGCCGCTAAGCTACATGATGGGTAATATTTAATCATAGACTAAATTGCGATGAAGTCGATTCTCAATCCTGATGCTGACAAGGATGCTTATCAGATTTCATAGAATCTGACATGGAACCTTAACCGCTTACTGATAGTCTGAGTCATGAGGCATAATTGAACCGACCATGGCCTAATATAATATTAAAGCCCTTGTCTTTAAAATATAATAGAAGATAACAATTATTTACAAGGTGAACGATGCACTATAAAAGAAAGGCAAGAGTTAATGATTAAACAAAGGGACATGACTGTTGCAGGAGCACCTAGGCTAACCTCCATTTTGTTTGTCATCAATTTTGGCTTGTACCTGATCTTAGCCAAGTCAGGGTATTAGTGTGTTTGCTTTGGACCTTAGAAGGTCTTGTTTGTGTGTGATGAGTTAGTCACTAGGACTAAAGTCATCTTAGTTAGTCATTGATGTTAAATGTTGCTTTAATTAGCATTAGACAGCTTATGTTGGAATG
This sequence comes from Sequoia sempervirens, assembly GCA_007258455.2. Lineage (NCBI taxonomy): Eukaryota > Viridiplantae > Streptophyta > Pinopsida > Cupressales > Cupressaceae > Sequoia > Sequoia sempervirens. The sequence goes on from VDFB02083934.1 coordinate 61,618, forward strand.
TAGGGTATTAAATGTGTTATAACCACATCCTTGTTGTTAGAAGATGCCAAGAGGCAGTTAGGGGAGTTGTTGGCTCGGAATCAAGGAGATTGAGATCCTAAGATGTAGGACGATGGAAAGAGTTGCAAGAATGTTGCAAAGTTGCATGACAACATTGTTAGGTTGCATGCAACTTAGTTATCATTGGATTCCCTAAAAATCAGGAGCATGGGATCGATCAACTTCCCTTGAAACATGGCAAAGACATCTAAGTAGGTGTGGTGGCTCGTAGACAGCAGTTAGAAGGCATTGTAATCAAGTTTTGGATTGAAGGAATAGAGAATTTTCTGCATTTTCTGTGTATACCGTGTGTTCTTGTGTGACAGTGCTATTAGATGAATTAGGAGTGTTGATTTGTTAGTAGATCTGTGTTTATACAATTGTTGTGAGCCTTTTCTTTTTGTAGTCAAGTTGCTTTGAGTAGATTTAGTGCTTTGAATCCATAGATTAGAGTGTAAAGGGTTTGTAATTCCAGTTTTTGAGCAGTCAGTTTTAAATGGCTCCCCCATGAAATCTAACCACGGGGTTTTCCTGAGATTGGATGGAAATGACAGGGGAGCCAATCTTTTGTATATATTTAGCAGTAGGAAGCATTGGGAGTCGAGCATTTGCTTTCAAATCCAAACCCTAGGCGAGTTCTTACTACCCGGTTAGAGGTTTGGCAGTTAAAAGGCAAAGAGAATAGGCAGGGGAAGGAACCACTGTACGGAACAAGTACAGTTCCAGGTGGGGTATGACTATACCTAAGAATTCTGGGAGGATTGGGGCTTGATCAATCCTTTTGAGTGAGAAATTAACAAAAGATCAGTAAAACCCTAAGAACTAGGCCAATTAGCCCTACTTACCCTAGATTGTAGGGATCTATTGTACGGAGGAGACAGGGGTCTGAAACCCTGTGAAACATTTAAAGGCTCCAAAAGGGTGTCTAGAAATTAAGTTTAGTTGCTAGGTTGTTTGACAAGTTTAAGCAAGAAAGGCAGAAAAGTGACTGGTAAGGGCTACTAGGAATTAGGCCTCACCAAAGCAAATTCTTGAGATCGGGTAGAGAGAGGACTAAAGACCCTCCAAGATGCATTCAATTGAATGTGAAAAGCAAGGAAACAGTGTCTCTAACACCCCTGCAAGCAGTTCAAGCAAGATGATGAAGTTGGCACTTAGATTCTTCTAAGTCCAAGAGAGAGTAACCAGTTTCAAAGGAGGTGTTGGTCTTCCAAAGGTAAAGCACAAGTGGAAAACTCTTTGAGAAGAGTTGGAGCAGGACTAGGATAGTCATCCAAGCTCAACAAGAACCCATTGATATCAGGTTCCAGGAAGGAGACAGTGAAAAGGTCTTCTAGGAGATTGTGCAAGCAACCTTTGGTTCAACATACACCAACGACCCTCGAATAGGTTCCTCTCTTATAGATATAAAATGAAGAGAGAATAGGAAGGTTACGGGATATGGGAGATTGAACAATTAAGTACCTTTGTATCTGGAGGATAGGAATAGCAACTTAGGAATCGATTAAGAGAAGAAAGAAATCGGGATTTCTGATATCTTTGAGGGTATAACAGCCGCCAAGCTAGTATGACATAATCGAATAGGAAAGAAAGAAATATATATATTCTGGTAGAGAATCAGATTTTCTAAAGAGCCAATCACAAACAGGGAGCAGCAACTGTGGTAAGTTCTTCATGATTGTGGTATGATATTTTATGTATTTGCTGTTTCTGTATATACGAAGGTCTGCAATTACATAAGCATATTTGTATTCTATGATTTATATATTAATTATTTTTGTACTATGTTCCTCATATAGTATCCTGTAAATGTAATACAGTTTGTAGATGAACAGGTTAAATATCTAATTATTGTGTGCACAGTATACTGTAGTTTGTAGAGAATTCAATATTTATTGGTCATGACAGTGATAGTCTGCACATATGTATAAATAGGAGTTATCAATGATGGATCTGTGTGTGTTTACATTATAGAATAATATTCGTATTATTTCATTGATTTAACAGTCGAGATCAGGATCTGTGTGTTTATATTATTCATATTATGTCATTGATCTGTGCTTACATTAGGGACTGATATTCATACTATCTGACTGTAAACAACTAGCCATGACAGGGGAGTTGAGGGCCTACGAGGAGGGGAAACAGTGTGTGGGTCACCCTCTAAGTACACCACCCATATGGATGGCAAGGGCCACATGGGTCAAAGGGGTGTACTGCTCTTGGGCTTAGAGGGAATGACTATCCAGGACACCCTACTGTAGTTGCACCCTCAACCTCTCAATGTGATTAAGCAATAATGGTTCTGATACGTGGGAATGACGGTAGGACAACTCACTAGGCACACCACCCATATGGATGGCAAGGCCACATGGGCCAAGAGGGGTGTACTGCTCTTGGGCCTAGGGTGGAGGGTTCCTTGGGCACCCTATCAGACCATTATATGCAAGGAAGAATGAATTAGGGAAAACCAAAGAAGACTCAATGTACTCATAAAATGATGTTGTCTTTATTTATAAATGTCTACTAACATATTTGCAGGTTTAAACAGGTAGTTGTATCCCTAACCATGTTCTCTTTGATTTCCTTATATGCATTCCAATTAATATTATCTTGTAAATATTCTCTAACTCTGTTTTGCAGGGGCATACTCACTCTATAAACATCCCCAAAACCAAGGCGATCACTTGAAATTGATAAATTAGGGCAGATTAGGGTTATCCCAAAAAGGGGACATTACAAACTTTCAAAATCAACCATTTTTTGTCACTTTGGAGACATGTCGCAAAGATTGAGCAGCTTCCTAGTCCGGGATATGCTTGATGCTGCAATGAGTGCCAGAATGAGTATATAAGCTCATAGTCAGTGAAAGTCCATTTATGATGGATTCCCAGCCAAAAAACCAGAGCTTGTGGTGAGCCAATCAAACATTGGTTGACAAAGGCACAAATTCTTGCCTATATCAAACAGCAAGAGAAAGTGACCAAAAAATCTTCACCAACAAGAGGCTCCAACATCAGCAGAAGTTTCAATAGTTAAAGTAGAGATAGGCACCAACAAGAATGATGCTTCTTATCATATTCCCTCCATTTTGCCACAACAGAGAAAACCTGATGTGGGGGACAAATTTCCTTCCAATGGTTACCAACTGAAAGGCTCATGGAAGATAAAGAGAAAGCTGTCGAATTTTCTGAGCTGCTGCAAACCAGCGATCACAAAGCTGCAGTTGAAAAAGATAAAGTAATGGGTTGACCTCTTTATAAGATGAGTTTAAGGAGAAAATAGCTAGTATGAGGTACTCCATTGAAGAATAAAAGTGGGAACAAATAACCAATGTGAGTTCGACAACAAATGGGAGTTCTTGCCTTCTATGGCAAAACTTATAATAAGACCAACAATACAAATGGAGAAAATGCAAACACTGTACCAGACAATGATAAAGGTTCAAATTAAAACTGGTTGCGCAGTGTACTCATCCTGCTTTAAATGTGAGCAACAACCCAGCTTCTATGGTTTAGCATGGAGGGATATATGTTGTGTCAGAGAACCAAGTGCTTTAAATTTGTGCCTCAGTTGAGATTTATTAATATTTATTACAATACAATTGTTGGGCTTTTATCCTTTGCACTCAATATAAATATAGAATCTGGAGCATGGATAAAACCATCATTTTGCATTTAACTTCTCTGAAATTCAATCAAAAAGTTGACTCATTTCAGCTAAGCTTTGTATACAATACATGATTTGATAGAGAAAACATTTCCATCAAAGGATTGTCACATGGGAAGACACAATTGTGTTTGGTTGGTAGACTTTCTTGAGGGTGGTGAGCATGACTAGGCCTTCTTTGTCTCCAATTTTAGCAACATTATAGACAATAGAGAAATATATGTTGGATAAATAAAATAAATATTATAATGAAATATATGTTAGATAATGAAATAAATATAATATGAATAGTTTAGAGGCATGAAAGCAAAAGTGCTCAGAAAACATCTTTGAACAATGTAATTGCCCAAGGCAGCAAATTTACGCTACCATGAGGTTCCATTTTTAACTCCCAGCAAATCCTTCCAGTCTCTTGAACAAACAAGCTTGCACTCAATGTGTATCCTTACAAGAGTACCATATTACATGAAAATATCCTCTTCAAATCAGAGGAAAAACTGGTATTAATGAAAGAACATGTTGAGTTGGCTGAGTTACAGGTAACTACTCCCATAATAATAGGTTAAATGGGTAGCCCTAGAGAGGGAAATGAAGAAAGGACACACATAATTATTAATAGAAACTGCAAATAATAGATGAAGACAAGAAGTTTTTAAGAAGGCTCTACCCCTAATGCTTCTGAGCTCAAAATTATTGTCTCAGTCAACTAAAGTAGCTTGATGCACCTTGATGATTGTTAGTGATTAAAATAAATAAAAAAGAAACTGGGCTTGACAGGTCTCCTCAATCAAAAAGGCCTATTTGAATCAAAGGAGCAGGAATCAAAGCAGCTCACAGCAGTGGCACCAACAATACAAAATTAACCTTTCTTCTCCTTAATATGACTAAGGACTATTAGGTTTATGATTTTCAATTCTAAACTTAGAACCAGGCCTTTTAGGATATGCATCTTGATTCTTAATAGAAATCAGTCATCAACCGAATTTAAGTGAATCAAACATAGCTTCATAGACAGACAGAAAAAACCAGCGTAAGCAACCAGTAACTTTTGCTTATATAACCCTCATAAGTTAAAAATGACTTTCTTCAGATGCTCTACCCAATAAGAACAAACAAAAGATCAGCATGCGTACCCAAGCATTAGTCAAAAACTGAATAGAATTTCGATCAAGCCTCAAGGAATTACTCCGTGCACTTGCTTGTCCAGAAGACCCTGCACTTCTTCCTGCAGGTTGAGCTCGACTTCCTGTTTATCATACAATAAGATTCTTAAATTTTTTGTAAATATGTTGAATGCAACCTGCCACACCGGTTTTACAATAATTATGGTTCAAATATGAAGTTCAACATCAAAAAGAGCTATATCTACAACCTGAATTAGCTGACTGATTTGGCTCTGGTGATGGTGCGGATGACCTTGCTGATGTTTGTGCAGACGAAGTTGATGAAATTGGCTCCACCTCAAGCTCAGGATCCTGTTTATGTCCAAACTTCAACATTTAGAAGATGAAGCAAAATGCATGGACAATTTTGTAAGCAACATAATAATATCATCCTGATCATTCAGGTTACACAGCCTATCACCTTAAACACAATATTAATCTGCATGTGCTGTCACAAGATATTTATATACATTAATCCTACATTACAAGATCTGTTGCATATGCAGCCGGATCCAGGTCCAGTTCAAACCAGATTCAGGATCTGATTTGATGTGGCAGGGGGCAGCAAATATTAATAATCTTCCAGCTATAGTCAATTCAGTTTTTTGGGTTCTTTCTTCTCTTCAGCTACGATCTGTATTTGCTAGATTGTACACCTCATTGAATTTAACAACAAATAGAATCATAATTCTTCTTGATACAGGCCCGAAGTGGAGCATGCCAGCCAAAATATACATATTTATGATTTTTCCATGCTTTTTGTACAAACAAACCCAACCCCCAAAATTTTTGCCACATCCACGAATCCAAACAGATCCTAACTAAAACCAACAACATAGCACTAATCTGATTAAACATCTAGGAATTTAATATGACTTGAAAGCTGTAAAAAATGCAAAGAGCATCCCAGTTTAATAGTGTACAAAGTTCCAAAGACAAAATATTCTAGAATTCCCATTATAATTTTTACTCGTTTTATTCTTCCAGATCACAAAGATTAAGGTATCATCCATTTGATATAGGCAAGCCACTATAACCCATTTCTTCTGCTGATTTATGTAAACTTTGCTTAATCAAAATCGTCTTCTACTGCCTGGGCAGGAAGAATGAGACAGTTAACTGTAAGAAAGAAAAAGAAAAAACATTCTAGTGTTAAGCTTGATTAGCTACTCGTTAGTGGTAACAAGGGGTCAAAACCAGATTGAAGAAGGCTGGGAAACCATACTTAGAAACAAAAACTACAAAATGAAAAGGCAATTTCTACAAAGAGAAGTCTTGGATAATAAAACAGTTTGTTTAAGATAGATAAATACTATGATTTATTCCCTCTTGTTGCCTGCCTAAAAAGTACCTTCTTAAAAGCAGTCTTGTACCAACCTGCCTAGTGCTTACATAACAGAATGAAAAGGACTTGCTACTCTCAAATAATCAGGAAAGAAAAAGATTCTGTATATGTTGTTGAAAGATTAATTTGATAGAAAAAAGATACTACCTACCATCAAGTGACTATTTCTTCACATTTTCAAGGTTCCAAAAGGTTCAAAACAATAATTAAGGAAATTATGAAGGTATATTCAGAAATCATAAGCAATTGAGCAGGACATCAAGAATTTCATAGCTCTTGAACTAAATACTATGGAAACAGTTTGAGAAAAGATGACACCATTATTTATCAACATAAAAAATAAAAATGAAAACAAAAGAAAATTGAACTTAAAGAGAGGAGAGTGCTGCACTTACGCCTGGTGAGAAAGACAAATGGTCATCCTTTATTGCTGCCTTTGCAGCTGCACTTTCATCAGCAATTTAACTCTGCTTAGTACTCTTTGCCACCTTAGTTTCTCACTGTTTTCTACTGTCTTTTATGTGCCAATGGTAGATGTATGTTGTTTGTTTTTTATGCCCTGTTATAATTTTCATTTTCTTGCTTGCTCTTTTGAATAGTTTCTCCCGGCCTAATTGGTTAGAATATTCTTGTTGCATTGATGGTATGGTAAATGGGTGGTGCTGGCATGGGCTTTTTGCTGCCAGTTGGGTTGTCTGATGGTAGATTGGAATCGTGTAGCATAACATCTGATTTCCATGTCTCTCCCAAGTGTGTGGTAACTAATCCCCCGTATTTCCTTCTTGGGTGTCTTGATAAGACTAGATAGAATTTAATGGAGAATGAAATCCCCCTGTCAATTTAGATGGAAATGTAATAATAACGGGAATAGTGGAGCAGAACAGGAGTTGATAATATTAATATGGCTTGCAAGAAGTCACATAAGGCAGTAGTGCTTAAAACAAACAAGGCTATGTTTGTTCCTAAAAGTGCTAGCTTCTCTGTGAGGTACAGTCATGGCAGAGGAGTTGATTGCAACATCAAAGGTGAAAAAGTAGACAAAAGACAATTGAACAGAGTAAGGCACCTCCAAACCCTAAGGCGCTAATGGTCAAACCTAAATCAGATATGGTCTAAGTAGTGACAAAAGAAGAAGAAGAAGAAAGGTTAAAAAGTATTGCTATTTTTTTTGGGGTCGCCTGGATAAGAATTTTTCACAATCAAGAAGATTTTTTGATGATTGAATAACTAACGTTTGGCGGGGGTGAGGGGGGGAATTTGCATTTATATGTCATTCTGTAGAATGATTCAACATGGTTTATTTATTGTGTTCATTGAAAAATTCCAACATGGAGAAGAGGGTGTTAAAATAAAGAATTTTGGAACAAGGGGAAATCCATCTTCAGGGCTATCACTTGGAACCCTGAAGTAACCCCCCTGTGATGGCCTATCTAATTCAGCCCCACAAATGGCTTGAAATTAAAATTTTGCCTCCCCAACTTTAGTCATTAATTCCCCATGCCCTCAAAATATTGGGTTGTGTTCTGCTGGCGGAGGATTTGAGGTCCACATTGCTTCACCTGAGTGCTAGGGTTTTAATTTCTGTTAACCCTGATGCAGTTACACCTGATATTTTGTGCTTTCAATTCGTTAACAATGTGATTTAGTGTGATGAGGATCTGCTAGGAGGTTTAAATGTCTGTTATTATGTAAATGCAATGGTCACCAAAAGAAAAAGTCCTAAAATCCCCAAGAATACCAATAGACCTGTGGCTGATAAAACTCCTACTCAAGAGAAAAATGTTGTTAACTTAGAGACTTAGAGAAGGTGAAAGGTGGATCTAGTAATAAAACTATCCCTTCACCAAAAGGGTTTGGAATATCTTGAGGAAAGGAAGGAAGATATAGTAATTGAGGATGGAACCATAGATATAGAAGAAAGCCCTTACAGAAATAAGGGGCCTTGTACCTCTGGAATATGTTGTAATTCTTATTAAGCTTCCTTCTATGAATAAAACCAAGATTTGTGAAATTGTTAAAAAGGATGATCCACCAAAAAGGAAGAATGTACAGGAACTATATTACAGATTCCTAAGAGGAGGAAACAACGAATCCTCTACACCTCAAACTGCCCAAGCCTTCACCATCCTTCAAGTCATTAGAATTGTGGTAACTAATGTGCAAACCCACTTAATTGTCACACAGAAGGCTTAACAACAAAAGGCCACTCTTGATTGGTCTAATAGGGATAATAAGAATAGTTCTCTTGTCGAAGGAGAAGGATATAAAATTGGGGGATTAAAGCCTAGGTTGGCTGTAGCTAGTATTGGAGAAGGGAAAAAAAGAAAACAAATTGAGCCTAATTTAGCTAACCTTAGAACTAGGAAAATAGGGAAAGATTGTATAAAGGTTGGAAGGGGTATGATATCATGTTACATATATAATACATAACCTCGTCAAGGTTGACTCCTTGGGCAATGGATTGATCGATCAATCACTTTAGACCGACCGATAGGTGCACAACCAATAGGGAAAGGATATATGGTTAGGACCATGTCAAGCCCACAATGTCCAGTGGTTAACATTGATCATCCCCCCATGGAATAGCATTGTCAAGCCCGTTTCTAGTGTGAGGGAGGCATCTCAACAATTGGATATAGAAGGCGCCCTTTCATCTAGTGTCTAGTCAATTAGGTGGGATAGTTTGTCTAGAGGGCCCAATCCAGCCAATATGAATGCACATAGGTTGCTTCAAGCCCTACTAGGGGTGGAGGTAAGTAGGCCACAAGATAAGAAATCACCAAAGGCCCCAACAAGATTTATCCATTTATCCAGACCAGATCGTGATGACATAACACTCTATCAATAGGCAGCACCACTCTCTTTTTGCTTGGCTTGCCATGATAGTAGGGGCAGCCCAATAGTCAACCAAATAATCCCTCAACTAAAACCCAATGTTTGTTGATGTATATTTGAGCTCTATACATAGTAAGGCGAAATGGATACCTAAGATTTTCCCTCTTCATAACAGGGCATACATAGAATATAGATCAAGATAGTCTAGACTATACTTCTCTTCAAGAGGAACCTAAGTCAACTAGGTGAACCCCCCCTCAATCACTAAAACTTATACCATGAATCATTAGAAACAAAGAGGGTAACATGAATCATCACTTCGAAGGAGGGGGACAAATAAACCTCAATATTTTTAGAAAAGGGTTCCCCCACGCCTTTGTAGAAGCAAGGGAGGGGTGGGGCCCTAACTATCTATAGTTGACCAATTTGGTGTACAAGGATCTCTAACCTAGCATCTATCTCCCAACTACAAGATAGAGATAGGTAGACCCCCTACCTCTATATTGTCCAATCTACCCAGGCGTTTATCTCTGCCCAACCAACCAATAGCACTGAATAGAAAAGTTAGGTTGCTCCCCTACCAAGTGAATATGTAGCACATAATCATGACTCCTGATTGAGAAAACAATTATCACATCTATGGCGAAAGCTCTCCATAACCCAAATCCTTAAATCACATGCCAAATTGGATCTGAAGGGCAATTCCTCAATAGCACTCATTTGAAGAATTCCATAGTATGACATTACAAAATAGTAATCGCTGGAAGGAGGAAGAAGGTATCACTCATACGATCATCAAGGCACAAAAAAAAAATTCAAGTTTCTAAGCTATCCTAATAAGTAACTAAATGGGGAAGCCGCTCTAACCTTTGCCAAGATAGTATCAACGATAGAAACAACTAATGTTGGGGAGATGGGTGGGAGGTGGAGTGGTCTATAAGGCAAAGTTTTCCCTATTCAATTGGTAGGGAGGCCCTATTATAACTACTAAATATAATGGGATGGAAGGGTTGATCTCCTTCAGGCCCTATTTGGTAAGTCAAGCCCACTATCTCATACTAAACCTATCTATCAATTCAATATAGATATTTGCTCTGCCTTAATGGAGATACCTATTCCCATCTCCACCTACACCCATAGTTATAGATGGGTACGCGGTGATACCCCCCTCCCAATTCTAAATGAAGTTGAAAAGTGCTAGTTGAAATATTAAGGGTTTGGAATCCCCTAAGAGGAAATATGTTTTGAGAGCATAATGTAATTAAAGGGACGGTCTTCTGTATGTTAAAGATATTGGCTTTACGTAGTTATAGGACAATTATCAAATTGAAACAACTATTCAAGTCAAGGTGAACAATAAACAAGATATTAATTATAAAGGGGGCCTCTGCAAGATGAATGTCAACATGATACCTAATAAAGGCTGCAATAATGGGATTATCACCATTAGAAGCAATAATAAAATTATTATACCCTCTCAATCTGCCATTGACTTCTAGAATGCGTTGACCCTCACCTGGAAAATCGTTATTGGTACTATATAGAAAATGAAAGCATTAAATAGAAGAGGAAATGAGAAGGCCCTTTGACAGCTTCTAATAAAATCTAAAGACCTCTTGCAAGAGGATCATAACAATGTTCTCTTATTGTGTCACTGATAGTCAATTAACATAAGTTGATATGCCTACAAATGTTGTTACTCAAGGGGCCAAGGTTAGAGCCAAGATGAACTAGTTGAAGGGGAGTAGCTAAAGGCAATAAATATTTCTTCAATATTTTAAAGGCGAAATTTGCTAGAGAGATGGTTGGACCTATTGAGATCAGGAGTAGCCTATCCAAGAATCCTGATGAGAATAAGCACGCTCTCAGGTGCTTCTGTAAAAATTTATTTTTCTTATGAGTGTAACAATAGAGAAAGTGAAGCAGCTAGACTATTTTGTTTGAAAATCATTTCTAAGAAATTGAGCATGTAGGATGCTAGTGACCTTGAGAAGGATATTACTATGGATGAGCTCTGTACAGTCATCTATTCTTTTATAAATGAGAAATCTCTTGGAATCAATGGTCTATCTATTGATTTTTATAAGTAGAATCTTGATTGGATTGTTTTTTAAAGGAAGTGTATAAGGAAGCCCTCAAAAAGGGGTCTCTAAGAAAAGAAACTAATAAGGAGGTTATAAAATTGATTCCTAAGGAAGGGAGCAAAACTCTTATGAAGAATTAGAGGACTATTACCCTTCTCAATGTCTCATATAAGATTTTGGTTAATCTATTAGCAATGAGGGTTTGGATTTGTTGGAACATTCAATTTTCTAGTGAGGTCCTTAAGGTTTTTCTACTGTGTCTTTTGCTAAAGCCCTAAACCCTTTGAGTTTTGACCCTTTGTATATTGCTGTTGTAGCTTTTCTAATCTCACATTGACTAGTTTATCCAATGTAATCACTTAAGTGCTATAGTTAATGCCCGAGGTCAAAGTTTTACAGGCCCCTCGTCTTATTCATTGGTGTGTGCCTGTGTTAATTGTTTGTTTTCTAAAAGCTTCCTGATCACAAGAATTTTATTAACTTGTGCAATGCTCTTACTGGTAAAATATATTACTTATCTCCATGGTGGCATCCATTGTAAAGGTAGAGCCAAGATTTTGACACCCTATGAGCTGTTTTCATAGCCAATACTGTATATGTATCCATTCAGTTACTACAAGTCTACAACTACCGAGTCCCCATTAAGGCCTAATTTGAATTGTGTTGTTACAAATGTGTATTTCTCAACCAAATGAATGAGGTCTAATGTCACAAAAGTTATTGCAGACACATTTTTTAATGTTTTGTTGAACTATGACACAGGCCATCATCAATGCAGTTGGTCAATTTGAATTGCAGAAGTCGTTGAAAACTTCTGCAAGCTTTCTAAGTGGTCATTTTCCATTTTCTATATGTATAAATTCATGTTTCATTTGGGGGTTTGGTCATTGCCATTTCCAACAGACTTTTATGAGTGTCAGGCATTTTTTGGGGTTCCAACTATTGAATGTCAGATTTTCAAGAGTATAGTAGGTTCCGAAGCATCTGAAGGTCAGCAACTGTTGTGGATGTCTGGGATAAAATGTATCCAGGGTTGTATGTATGCCTTCAAGGGAATCTGTAGCAATTTTTGGAGTTTCTCTCGTCACATTTGCTGACATGAATGTAAACAATATTTAATAAATATCACAACATTTTTAAAACACTATAAACCTGGCAATGATCATTTATTTCTTGCATATGGATCTGTATATCATAACTCTAGATGATTAAGTATGTCCTATGTCTGATGTCTACTCTCTAATGCATTTATGTTTAGATTATGCTTATATGTTTCCATTCACTGTTTCTCCCCTCTTGTAAACTGTCACTCTGTTACCCATTTGAATAGGCATCAGTCCCAGGAAACAAATGAACAAACAAAATCATTAACTAATAGTTTAAAGTTAATTTTCCATATCTCTGTAATTCATGATTCAATTATAAAAAAACAGGGAAAAATACTGTCTATGAACATTACTAGCAGAAATATTTTTTGAAAGTCCTTGCATCATCATCTTGCATATCCTACGATGATGTTATTATTAGATCTACAAGAGGTGCATGCGGAGTTGGCTAGTCTTTAGCTCAATGATAGCTTTTGGGGTTGAATTTGCCTTGAAGACAACTACAAAGCTATTTTACTGATTTACCTTTCAGCACCTTCAATCCCATTTGGGATCACCTCTAGGAATACCCTCCTAGATTTTAGATGAGCCCATGGTGCAGAAGAGTTTATCCACTCTCATTCATTGGCCTTCAACCCTCCACAATTTGTAGATGAACCTTGATTTTACTTTCATGATGACAACTCCTGACCTTGTAAGTGAAATCATGTTCTAAGCTTTTGGAGCAATAGATTCATAACCCAATAGAATGGTGTCGTTGCCAAGAAGAATTTAATTCAATGTGCAATCAAAAGACCCTCATGATTTGAGAAACTTATAACCATTAACAGTTTATATCAGCATTGTGGTTGAAACAGTCCTAATCATAAAAGTTGAAATCTTGTCTCTTCTTTTTGAAGAGTGAAGAGTGGCAACTTTGTTCGATCAACCAGAAAGTAAGTTATTCACAAAATTGTTATGGATAGAAGAAGACAACATGGATATCATTTACCACATGAAGGTTTTTCATTTTGTACAAAGAAAGGGCATGGCAAATGGAAAACTATAGATGCTAGTGAATCCTCCAAGCCAAATGATCAAAGACAAAGTAAGTATATATGGCAGAACCAAACCAATGCATTTGCTAATTTTAGGCATCAATATCAATATACTTATGATGATTTTGCTGATAACTTGCTTAGAACAGAAGCAAAAATAAATAGAAATTAATATGATGTGCATAGAAATAATAGAATGATTGGTAGAGGGAGTAGAGCTAGGCCCAACGATTTGTATGAGAATTTTTGGCATGCCCAACCAAAACATACAAGCACATGTTGCTACCCAACACCATGTTTCACCTGCTAGGTTATTAGAGCATATATATGATACAGAAACTCTTGATGAAGATCAACAAATGCATCATGGTGCTGAGAGAGAAATAATCCTTAATGAGGAGTTAGTTTCATTGGACCTTGCAAGCTAGAAGAATCAAGAACTTAGGGTTGAGAATGAAAGAATTGAGCAACAGAACAAGTAGGCTCTAGCTCAAGCTTGAGCAGCCAAGCAACAAAACTTAAATCAATGTCAACAACATGGGAACCATAAGAATAATCAAGTTCCATAAAATCAATGCCAACAACAGCAAAATCAACAACTTGACAATGTGCCAAACCCTAGACATCAAGTCTGAAGACAAACTCAAAGGTTTGCTCCTTTCAAGCAGCCTTTGGGAGCGGAAAGATATGGATAGATGGATTTCTTTGAAATCTCCAATTACCCTAACCCAATCCCCAATTAATAAGAGGAAAGATTACTACGTTTCAAGGTAAAAACATCTAAGGTATTTTATCAATATCAAAGATGAATATGAGATAGATGATGATGTGATGATTTAATTGTTTGTACATTTCTTTGAAGAAAGTGCCAAAGAATGGTACAAAAGTCTCCTAGCTGATAATATTGTTTCTTGGGAGGCGTTCCTGAATGTTTTCAAGTTACAATATAGGGATAGGAGTGATTCTAAGTTTGCTATACATGATCTTATCACTATCAAAAAGGACATCAATGAGACAACAATGGATTTCAACAACAGATTGTAATGTACCCTTTTGGGAAATTCCTAATTTTAGGCTTGTAAAACAATAATAATCACTAAAAACTGATATTAGTAACAATAAGCAAAGTTTGAAAACTCGGACTCGCACGAACTCGACAGCCCAAAATAGGACTTGGACTTGGGACTCAGCACGAACTTGGCAAAAAACTCGGCTAGGACTAGGCAAAGAAGAAAACTGTAGTTTTACAAAAAAACAAAAATAAATTAATGCAGTTAGAGAACTGTTGGGTGAAAATTCTGTAATCCCTTTTAACAGATTACAAAACCTTGATTTCAACCACAATTATGTGAGATAGAATCTCTCCTCTCGGAAAGGGGAGGCGCCCTTCTTACTGCTTATTGAAACTAAGGAAAACTAATTAAATATTTACAATAACGATATGGGGGTGTGTCACATTCATGATTCTCTCTTTTTTCAAAGAATATGTTTTACAATGTTTCACAATTTTAGGTTCTTGATACAATATAACTTCAAACTAAAATTAAGCAATAATTCCAATATTCCTATCTTGTCAAAACAAAGCCTAGGAATACCAGCGTGATAATGATAAATAATAAATAAGGAAAGCTCAAAGAGGCACAAAGTCGTTCCATAGTTTTCGATAAAGAATCCTTCAAGATAGTAACCAGCGTTGTAAGAGAAGCACAAGTCTTCTATATACTTCACAATAATCCCACGAACAACATGAATAAATATAAGCACAAAGTCTTATAGAAAATTCAACAATAGTATTCAACAATATCACAAATTCAAGTAATAAGTGTAACTTAAAATTTACACAGATTTACTCAAAGCCCTCAATCTCAATTACTAATCACTACCAATTCAATCAAACCATAAGATAATTGTTCCCAACACAAAGTTCGGTATGCAACTTCACTTCTTTATTGATCAAAACTAGATTCACAAAATTGAACTCAAAGTTTCAATATTCGTTTCACAAGTGGGCAGCACTTCATTGCAAAAGATAAAAGGTCCCAATTACAATAGAATCCTCTCTTATTTATAGATGGGAGAGGAGAGCAAATTTAGGAAAATCAGGAGAGCAAATCTAGGAAAATCCTACCTAACTAGTTGACTTATTAAAAAATGTTGTCCACAATTATAGGAGAACATATTTGTTTACATGTAATTACATTTTCGAAATGACATGTAAAATGTCAAAGCCTATTTACAAAAAGCATAGAAGAAAGCATATAAACTATCTAACTTTGGAGGTACAAGAAGTCTTTATGGTTCCTTGCTCTTGGCTTGGAAGTCTTCATATTTTTTCTTTATCTCTTGCATGAATACCTCATCTAGACCAACTGTATAGTCAATAATGGTATGAATCCTTGTGATTGACCTTCTTGCAAATGAGCAAATTTTCTTGCATCTATCTAGATGCGTCTTGAGATTGTCGAGAGAAAGTCATACATCACATATGGTGTGCATTGAAGTTTTTGAAAAGCCTTCATCTTCCACCTGCTTCATGATAGCTTCTTTAAAGATTTGAGCAATCTCCCTGACCTAGAGGAAAGTATGATCATCATCAAGGAGTTTACCCGGTAACTCCTCAATTCCATTTACCATGACAACACGATGTCCTTTGACATCTTCTTGTACTTGTTGTATGTCCTCGATGAGAGATTTGATTACTTGTATGTGGTTCTTAAGAGATTCTCTTATTTCCACATACTACTCTTTGTTAGGAATTACCCCAACTTCCACTAATTTGCTCTGTTTTATTTCTTTCATTTGTGACCAAAATGAGAGATGTCGTTCCATTTCTTTCTGCTCTTTGGAAAGTATGTTTTCTTCTTTTTCAACCTCCAATTTCATCTTGGCTATTTGAGCAATCTTTTCCACTTTTTGCACTACTGGTTCCTCAAAATTCACCATGGCCATAGGTTGGACATTCTCTGAGGAGCCTGCAATCTTCCTCAAAACTGATGCATATCGCTCAGCTTTATGCTTGTACATATCTCTAGCCTGCTCCATTTTATCAAGTCTACCTAATAATGCATTGAAGATTACTTGTGCATCTTCTTTTGCAGTTGCATTTGTTACCTTACCAAGCTTAACTCTTGTTAGAGTGTAATCTTCCATGTTCACATCACCTTGTTCATGTGGGGGTAAACAAATATCTACATATTTGTGACCTGATTTGTCTATATGAACTCACTGCATAGTAACGAGACGCGGACGCGGCTCAGACTCGGCGAGGGCGACTCGGCGCGGGACTTGGCGACTCCAGACGCGGACACGGACGCGGCGCAGACGCGGCAAAATGAAAAAAAGTTGAAAAACCCTAGAAATTTAGAGATTTTTAAGGATTTAAACTTGTTTCAAGCACCCTTTATTGAATACAACACAAATAAAAGCAAATTTGATCACATGCATAAGTATACAACGATTACATAAGTATAAGGTACACATTGTAGTTGCGTTGCTGAAGGAAATAACATACTTAGATATATAAAATTAGTCAAATGTATACAAAACTCATGGAATATGAAATCCATGACATCAAATGTTCCATACAAATATGAAATATGAAATATGACATCAAATCAAAATGTTCTATGACTCTATGCCCTATGGCATAGTGGAGCCAGCATCCTTCCTACGAAGGCGTCTAAAGGGCCTGGATGATGTTGCAGCTGCAGCCATAGTCTCTGCCTGTGTCTGACTCTCCATGCCACGCTCACCAACAGCATCTATGCCTCCTCGTGCTCTAGCCTCCTCCTCAACCATGGCTACAACCTCGGCCTCTCTCTCTGCCTGGTCCACCCAATCAAGGTCCTCGTCACTAAAGACTGCATCTGTAGCCTCAGTGGTCCACTCAGACTATGGATCAACCTCCTCTAGATTGATCGGGGTTTTGTCATGGTCAAAAAGCTTCCTGTATCTGAGCCGAAGATTGTAATGAACATATACCAAGTCGTTCATCCTCTCCACTGTCAATCTATTGCGCTTCTTGGAGTGTATGTGCTCAAACATACTCCAATTGCGCTCACAACCAGATGAACTGCATGGCTGGCTCAATATACGAATGGCAATATTTTGCAGGTTCGGTGTATCAGAACCAAACATATTCCACCAGCTATCTGAGATGAGAAAAAGAAACAAAATCAATCTCATTTCAAGTTTCAAGTTCAAGTTCAACATTTAATAATAAATTATAATATAAAGAGATGAAAATTATGCCCTTAAATATATTTTTACCTGGTAGTAATGTTGTCCTATTATCTTTGCACATTTGACGTGCAAAGAAGTCTCCGTGTGCCTTAGTGAAGGCATCTATCTCCTACACCACCTGTGTAGTAACAGCAGGCAACATCCGCTCCAATGTCGTGTAGAGCCCACTAAGAATTTCTCTATCTGCACGGAGATCGCGGTGGAATTGGAAGGCCGGATTCAGGAAACATGCGGCTGCATGGATGGGCCTATGAAGTTGGTTTTGCCATCTCCTATCAATGATATCCCAAATGGGACGATACTTCTCCTCAACTCCACCATAGACTGATCTAATGGCCTCTTTGGCCCTATCCATGCCCTCATATATGTAGCCCATTGCGGGCTTCTCCCCATCTGCAACTCGTAGGAGAACTAGCAAGGGCTCAATAAACTGCAAAGTGCAAACATGTTGCACAAATAAGTGTGAATGAAAATAAACAAATAAAAGTAAGATATGATTAAAAATTAGAACATAATAAAGAATTAAATTTTACCTTCACAATCTCGTCCATTGGTGTCCAAAAACCTTGCTCATCAAAAATGCAATCAGCCACAGCAATCCCTGCAGTGCTTGTAGAAAAGGATGAGGAAGACCACTCCTCACTAGTAAACATGCGCCTCAAAGCTGCCCTTGACCAAATCAAGGATTGCATCGTGATAAAATTTGTTGCAAACCTGGTGATGCCAGGACGAGACAACTCCCTCAACCCCGTGTATTGCCTCATAAGGTTAAGCACCCATGTGTGGTTGTATACAAATTTGCAAACGTTTTTTGCTGCTTCCACACATGTTTTGATCCATGGGAGCTTCCCAAGATCCTCCAACATGAGGTCAATGCAATGGGCGGCACATGGAGTCCAAAATATAGTAGGGTGCCTCTCCATCAATAGTCTACCAGCAGCAACATAATTTGCTGCATTGTCTGTCACCACTTGCACTACATTTTCTTCCCCCACATCAGCTATCACGTCCTCTATAGCCTCACACAGGTATGTGGCATTTTTGATTTGGCCAGAAGCATCAATGGACTTAATGAAGACGGTGTCACCTGAAAAAAAAAGCAAAACCAATTATTCAATAAATTAAAAAACATAAATCAGCCATATTAAATTATGTGATTCACTAAATAAAATTCAAATTCCAATGCATTGAAGGAAGTACAATTACCTCCGGAGGAAACTAGGAAATTAAGCAATGTCCTATTTCTCCTATCAGTCCAACCATCAGTCATGATGGTGCAACCAATCATGCTCCACTGCTTGCGCTGCTCCTCTAATTGTGCTTTCACATCTGCCACCTTTTGAGTCAAAAGTGGGCCCTTTAATTCATCTTCACTAGGGGCTTTGAACCCCGCCCCACATATGGTTATCGCATCAACCATGTTTTGCCAGAAAGGTGACCTATAACATGTCATAAATAAATTGATAAGTTACATAAGTATTGTAAAATTTGAATTCGATAATGAGATAATGAGATACATCTAGATTCTAAAATTTAAATATAAATTTTAAAACAATTAAACGAAAAAAAATTACCTGGCTACATGGAAGGGAATGGTGCAGTAGTACCAAAAGTCTGCAATTGCCTTTTTGGCTGCATCATGTGCGTCCTTGTTCCAACCCATGCTCTCAAGCGACGGTTGGGAACCAGGGGTAGTGCGTGGTACAAAATATGAGTCCACCCTAGATTTACGAACTCTAGGGCCAATGCTAACACTGCCACTACTACACTAGCAGTAGCAGCGCCACCAACACTAGGAGTACGCATAGGCATTGCTGATGCAGAAACAGAAGCACTACCACAAGCACTAGCACTAGGACGGTATGGAGGCATGGAAGAAGCATCTCCAACAGCACCAAGTCCCTGTCCAACTCCAACACTCAACAACTCCTGCTTCTGTTTCTTTTTCAATTCTTTTTGCATTTCAAAAGTTTCTAATTGCACCTGTACTTCACGAACAACCTCAGGAGGTGCTATAGGGCAACCCACTGCATCATGGGCGGGTATGCGTGCAAGATGATATTTTAATCGATTTATGCCTCCATGATATATTGTTTTGCAATAGAAACATTTGGCGTCTCCTTTTTTCATTCCGGGAAAGATTTCAGCATGTTTCCAAGCAGGGTCTTTTCTGACTGGGGTATGAGACATTGTGAAAATAATAATATGGTATGATTTGCAAATGAATGTGGCTGCACAAAATAGGGTTTCTAAAATTATTTAAGTTGCAAGTAGGGTTTGTAAAAAAATATGCAAACTCAAAAGAATAGTGATTTTACAAATTACAATGAAATATTTGTTAAAAAAACACAAAAAATCAATTAAAATCGAACTTACCTCTTAGATTTAGCTTGGAATGCAATAGAAACTCCTCCAAATCACTAGTAATGAGCTTTCAATGCACCTCCTTGCTGGTATGAAGCTCCCCAAATGATATATGCCCTTGGATTTGTCTTCAACAAGTTGCTGGTTGCCCTCTCTTCTCCTCCTATTTTTCTTCACAACTCTCTCTTCTCCTCCTATTTTGCCAAATGAATGAAATGAGTGCCCTTTTAGGGCGAAATAGAAGATATAAATAAAAAAACAGATTAAAAAAATGTTGTGTTTTAATTGTTTTTTGGTTCGGCTGCCGCTGCCCGCGTCCTTATCGGGGCGTATCCGGCGCTGGCTCATCGTCGACCGGGCGCGGCGTCGCGCGGAGAAGCGGCCTCGCCGGCTGGACGCCACGGCCGGCGCTTCCAGCGTGTCGAGACTATATTATGAAGTCTTGAATGAATTTTAGCCTTCTTCTTTCCCTTGGATTTCTACCCCTTGGCTTGTGAGATTAGCCAAGGGGGTAGAAATGAAGTATTTCCTTCTTGACTTACTGTCAACTCCTGTGTAGCGGTACTTTTGTAGGAATGGATGATATTGTAACAATTGGAGTAGTATCAATCATGATGGCTCCAGTGGACTGCAAACCAAGTGGATCCTGTAATGATTCATTCATGAACCTGTCAAACTCTGCCTAAGAAGAGATATCAAATGATGGAGATGATAAACTTGGAATGGATGAGGGAGAACTCGAGGAAACATCAACAGTTTGTAAGTTGGAAACTACAGGAGGAGTGGTAAGAACCGTTGATATTGAAGGGGGAATGGAAACATTCACTGCATGTAAAGTTGTTGTAGGAGGTGAGGTAGGAAGAGGAGGTGGAGTAGTAGGATTTGAAGGAGTATGAGGGATATTGGTAGTAATAGGCGATGATTTTTGGGGAAGATTTTCAACAATATTCTCATGGGGAGATAGTGGTAGTTCATCATCATGCCTTCTTTCTTCCTCATTACCTTCTTCCTCTCCTTCTTCTGCAAACTCTTCATCCTTTGCGAATTCTTTTGATTCCTCGCTTTCATTCTCCTCCTCTTCTTCAGATGATTGCTCTTCAGATGCAAGCTCTTGTCTCTCTGCAAATGGTTGTTCTGATTCAGTAGCCTCCTCTTCTTCAGCTGTTTGTGTAACACTTTTACCAAAAGTGAACTTGATCTTAGGACCTCTATGAGATGAAGAGGGAGTAGTCGCATGCTTGTGTTTAGTGCAGAGCTCTTGCCGTTGACTGGTTTCTCCTCCTGGAGTTTCTCCTTCAGATTTTGTTCTAAAAGATTTTAACTAAAAACCATGTCTCTGTAACCATTCACCTATGTTATTCATAATAGGAGCAAGCCTTTCTCTGATAGAAACACTTTCTTTTTTAGACCATTGCACAAGAGGAAAAGGCCTTCGAGCAACTTCTTTCTCTTCATAAGCAGAATCCATGATATCACTAGGATCTTCAAAATCCTCTGGAATATCAGCTACGCCAAGATCCCTAATTTGTTCAACTATCAACCTGCGAAAATCCATTCTCTAAATATCTTCTTCATCTCTACAGTTTGCCCATATATCCTCAAAACGGTAGACATGGCGATGATCTTTTTTAAGTTTCCTGTTCACATTCCTGTAGTCAAAGTCAAATCTATATCTATATGTCCTCATAGTCATAATTTGCATTGCAGTTGCTACTGACTTTGCTTTTTGAACACTGTGAATAGTATATCTCCCAATAGTAAGTGGAAACTTGAAACCTGGGTTTTGATTTTTCATACATTCTTTGTGAACTCAGATCAGTTCTCTGCACAACTCCATTAGTACCCACTTGTTTGAAGGATATCTAGGCAACATGTATGGACACCCAGTATAGCAACCTACTCTTAAATATGTGAAAGTAGGAAACTGTAGGAAGACACATCCAAACTTACTTACAACCCTGTAGGCTTCATTTGATATTCTCTTCTTCTCAAGAGTCGGATCAAAAGTGAAAAGTAGAGGTGCAAAGAAAGCATCTATGACTATTGAGAAGAAGAGAGTATCAGATGAAGCCTACAGGGTTGTAAGTAAGTTTGGATGTGTCTTCCTACAGTTTCCTACTTTCACATATTTAAGAGTAGGTTGCTATACTGGGTGTCCATACATGTTGCCCAGATATCCTTCAGACAAGTGGGTACTAATCGAGTTGTGCAGACAACTGATTTCAGTTCACAAAGAATGTATGAAAAATCATAAGCCAGGTTTCAAGTTTCCACTTACTATTGGGAGATATACTATTCACAGTGATCAAAAAGCAAAGTCAGTAGCAATTGAAATGCAAATTATGACTATAAGGACATATAGATATAGATTTGACTTTGACTACAAGAATGTGAACAAGAAACTTAAAAAAGATCATCGCCAAATCTACCGTTTCGAGGATATATGGGCAGACTTTAGAGATGAAGAAAATATTCGGACAATGGATTTTTGCAGGTTGACAGTTGAACAAATCAAGGATCTTCGTGTAGCTGATATTCCAAAGGATTTTGAAGATCCTGGTGATATCATGGATTCTACTCATGAAGAGAAAGAAGTTGCCCAAAGGCCTTTACCTCTTGTGCAATGGTCTAAAAAAGAAAGTGTTTCTATCAGAGAAAGGCTTGCTCCTATTCTGCA
The DNA here is from genome assembly GCA_007258455.2 of Sequoia sempervirens. Lineage (NCBI taxonomy): Eukaryota > Viridiplantae > Streptophyta > Pinopsida > Cupressales > Cupressaceae > Sequoia > Sequoia sempervirens. Next base: position 84,179 of record VDFB02083934.1, read on the forward strand.
TAACACAGGTGAATGATTACAAAGACATGGTTTTTAGTTAAAATCTTTCAAAACAGAATCTGAAGGAGAAACTCCAGGAGGAGAAACCAACCAACGGCAAGCGCTCCGCACTAAACACAAGCATGCGGCTCCTCCCTCTTCTTCTCAAAGGGAATCTGCTTTTTTGCTTTTTCATTTTTGGCATTTCTAGACCAAACTGGGTTCCCTATTTTTTAGGGATTTTGCTTTTTCTATTTTTAGAAAGTCAACCCTAGTCAACAAGTCAACTATCCATTTTTAGAACCAAAAATCAGCCAAAAAATCGAAAAATCACTAAAAAATAAAGCAAAAATCAAGAAAAGCATGGAAAAGCAAGTTAAAGATCTGGAAAAATCATTGAAAAATAAAAGTAAAAATCGAATAAAATAAAGCAAAAATCAAGAAAAGAATGGAAAAGCAAGATAAAAATCTAGAAAAATCAGTTGAAAATCACCCAAAAACCAACCCAAAGGCATGAAATTCATGGAAAATTTGCCTAAGTCTGGAGAAAACTCGCCTAAGCTTTGAGGATGAGAAAATGGCAAGCATCTTGGCAAGCCCACCCTTGCCTTGATGAGAGAATGTCAAGCCATTAAGGAAGTCCGCCCTTGACTTGAGGGATGTGGCATGAATGCTGGCAAGTCCGCCCTTGCCATAGAGGAAAGATGGCAAGACTTCTTGAAAGTCCGCCCCACCTTTTGGCACAAGGACAAGGAAGTCCACCCCAGCATGGCAAAGAAAATGGCAAGACATTTGTGAAGTCCGCCATCAAGAGGAGATAAATGAGGGACAGTCAAGCCCAAGCAAAGTCCGCCCTTGCCTTGATAAAAAGATGGCAAAGAAGCTAGAAAGTTCACCATGCCATGTCTTGGCTAGAAGAAAGTTTGCCATGCCTTGGTAGGAAGGTGGCAAGCCCAACATAAAGTCCGCCTAGCCTGGGAAGAGGAAAGAAATTGAAAATTTGGCTAAGTTTGGAGGTCTAGGAAGAGGGAAAATTGAAATTGCCTAAGTATTTGATGCTTTGGAAGGAGAAAATCGAAAATTTGCCTAAGTATGGATACCTAGGGAAAAATTTATGAAGTTGGCCAAGTGCACAAAGGAAAATGCATATGGCAAAGAGGTTAGAAAGTCCACCCCAAGCCAAAAAGGATGAAAATTTGTCTAAGTGTCATGGAAATTTGCCTAGGAAAGACGTCCAAACACATGGTAAAGTCTGACTTTGCCTAGAGAAAATCATCCAAGCAAGAGGAAAATTCGTTTTGGCATGAGAAAATGTGCTCGGCACAATTTGAAGTTCGCCATGGCAGAAGAAAATGAAGATCTAGCGTAATATTTGTTGGCAAGATGGCTAAAAATTCAACTTGGCTAGACGAAAAATGAAATAACCTGAAAAATAAATATTTAGCCAAGAAAAAAATTAAAATTGCCATGGGTTAAAAATGAACAGGTTGGAAATAAATTAAACATTTTAGTACTTTGGATAATTTATTTTTGACACCTAGAAATATAAAATGCCTCGGACAAAAATAAAATTCGCCAAAGATGCCTTGGAAGAAAATAAATTAGCCCAGAAAAAGAGAAAATCCATGAGCTTGGAAAAATCGAATTTAATTTAATTGGACATTTAATATTTTTCCAAAATATTGAAAATAAAAGATAAACATCTAGCAAAAAAATTGAATTTTTGGGATTTGCCTAGATAAGCTCGCCATGGAGTTTTTTTTCGAAAAAGAATGGAAACTTGTCTGATTGAAGCGGAGAAAAAATATCGAAATCGAGAGAAAAAGATGCAGTTGCTAAAACAAATCGAATTCTTCAACATTATAATGAGTTTCAACAACTCATTTTTCACAGACTCAGCTGAAAAGAAGTTAATCTCTCGAAATTGTAAGAAAGTTGAGACAAGATCAATTCTTCTGCAAGCAAAGTCGATTTTATCAGAGGAAAGAGTAATTTTATGTTGAGGAAGTAATTTTTTGGAGAAGTAAAAGAATTTTTTGGCTGAAAGTCGAACTTCTCAGCAAAGTTGGCGCACTTTGCCATTTGATTTTTGATTGAATTCTCAAAATCTAAATCTGATTTGCAGCCAGAAGGTTTTTTTTCCCTAAGGTTTAAAGTTTAGTTGGCTAAATTCATCAATTCTCCTTTTGTCTTTTTCATTTTGGCTAAATTCATTTACTTTCAGCTTGCTTTTTTGCAGAGATTTAATATTTTAATAAGCTAAAAGTAAAATTTTAGAATACAAGGCATCAGAATAAGTTATATTTTAAAGTCTTTGTATTAATGTTAGTGTTGTTACTGCAAGTTGATGACCACGACAGGAGAACCATCAAAGAAGGTGTCGATGAAGTTCGCCAATAAAGGTGTACAGTGAGAGTCAAAGACCAATTCAAAATGGAAAAATGTTACAAACACTGATCTTGGACATGTAGACTTCGTGGAGTTCAAAAAGAGAGTATATGGACATGTTGGATTACCGACACCGATTGCCAAAAGGATGGTGAGGAATGGAATTTTCCAGGCAATCGGATTCCCGCCTACAATAGAATGTGCCGAGTTGATGGTAGAATGCGCCTTTCATTATGATGCGCAGGAGAGACAAATTGTTTCACCGGACGGAAGGATTCTAGCTCACCTTGGCGAAGTGGCAATCTAAGAGGCATTTAGCATTTTGACACATCACCAGACCATTTATAAAACCAAGGAGGACGCCAAGAGATTATATGATGGCCAATCTGAGTTGTGCGCCACGAATATTAATAAGTCATGGCCAATCTGAGTTGTGCGCCACGAATATTAATAAGTCATGGCTGGAGAAGCCTAGACCATCCACAAAGAAAATGCATAAGAAGTTGCGTCGGATAGACTTTAAGGAGGATTATGGAGATATCATTCTGATGCTGAACAGGATAGCCAGCAATCCACTAGGCGCATATTTTGAGACATGGATGTATTATTTTATAGATGAAATCACTTTCGGCGTGAGGATGTTCAACTGGTCCCGAATGATAAGCAACAATCTCCACGAGCAGCTGATCAATTTGGAGAAGACCAAGTCTTTCCCCATGAGCTCATATGTCATCTATTTGTTGGCCAGAACATACAGATACTCAGGACTAATATGCAAGGGCAAAGTTGGTAATGGTGAGAATGAGCTCAAGTCTTATGACTGCTACCCACAACTTCAATTCGGGGAGAAGTCTCATTTTAGGCAGGCACACGATGCTTTCCTCATGTATATCACGAGAATACTTCAAGGAGGAACTCACCAGAGATTGAGTCACGAAGCCAAGAGTTTGATCAGTAGGTATGGATCCTAGTTTATCCAATTTCCAAAGTTTACATATGTTAGGATCCAAGGATTCATTGGAAGTCCTTATAAGCTTCCTATCTATCCTACTAATCAGATGATTCTGCTGGAAGTCCTAAGACAGCTGGAAGAGTACCAAAACATCCAGAGGCCAAGTAAGAAGGCGGCTATTACTTTCCCATTCTTTATTGGGAATATGTTGGAGTCCTATCCGTCGACACAAGCAGCCAAGAGCGCCAAGCTAGAAATCCAATGGTACCCATTCACAGCTTATCGGTCCAGGGCCAATTTTGACCCTCATCATCACATTCGGACCGTGGATGGGAAAAGATACAAACACAAAGTAGACTTGGAGGACTTCTGGGCAAATGTCGCTAAAGAATATGAAGTCAAAAAGAGGTTATGGTCTAGAGTGTCGATGGATTTAATGAGGGCAACTGAACTTTGCCGAGTGCCCGATCAGTTGCAGGACGATGGAAATTATGTCCAGCCGAGCTTTGATGAGAGCCGACCTCTTCCTGCCATGAAGTGGTCAGAGCTCGAGCATTCAGACTTGGCTACATTGATGAGACTAGTGATTAAGTATTCTCAGTGGTGGGTCGACCATCAAGTCCAAGAGTTGAGGCAAAAAAGAATAACGCGCACGTATGATTTGCTGAGCGAGACGGAGTCATACTCCTCCAATGTCGGCACATCCCGCAATGATGATTTGGTTGAGATTGGTGAGAAGAGGAAGGAAGTAGTTGCAAACATAGAGCCTGTCCAAAAAAGACAAAAGATGGAGCCATCTCGTTCCGCGGCATCTAGAAATATTGATGAGTTGGTGGCTACCGCAGACGAATCCTTAGCTGAGATGATGAGACCTTTTGCAGTTCAGGAAAAGAATAATGAGCCGATCCAGTTGGATGATGATGAGCCCCCATCTCCTACAAGCACAGAAGTGTTGGGTTTGGATAATGAAATGAAAGTCCAAAATGATGATTTCGAAGAGGGAATGATTTCGGCTCTCAGAGGAGTTTTCGATATTCCAAATGCAAAAAATGTTCAAGAGGAAGATAGTACCGAGCAGCCTACCATTCCTGACTGGCTGAAGGAGAGGATGAAAGTTCAAGCACCAGTTGAGATCCAAGAAGAGGATGATACTGCGGATTTCTTGGCGAGGTTAGAACAAGTTGCTACTAAGAAACCTGCCAAGAAGTTTTCCACGATTCAGAGGGACGGGGTCAGCGGCCGTTCCATACAGATCGCAATACCAACAGTTGATAAAGCACAACATGAAATCACTCCCCAGGAATATGCCATAACCATTATAGACCTTGGCCCAACAACAAAAGGCCAGGAGGTAGAAGAACTGGATAACTTCGTCTCAACCATCAAGGCGAGACTAGAAAAGGAAATGGCAAAAAAGAAAGAGTACAAAAGGGAGGTCAAGCACCTGAAGGAGTATATGCGGCATCTGACCAAACCATTCAATCAGGGTGATGCAGTAGCTCCTCCTCTTCTCAATTCCTCACAGGAGATGGCCAAGGATGTGGAAGAAGGGATGGTCACAGCCAAGGAGGCCCAGGAGGCCCAAGAATGGATGGCAAGCAAAGGCACAGAAGCGGCTTTGTTTATGGAAAGATTGACGCTTGCCTACGGACAGACTTCTTTCCTTTCCAGATTGGCTAACATGACGGAAGTTTGGGACAACCTCCCGGATATTCAAGAGAGGCTCATTCCATGCCTCAAGGTATTGAAGGGTGTCCCAAAGCAGGAATTGGTCGAAGGAAAGGCAAATGCTGCAGGGGCTGCTTATGACTTTCATCATTGGTTTTGGGCATTGACTATACGAAGCGAAGTTTTGGAGAAGGCAAAGGCTGATGGACTCAGAGTGGAGGAACAAATCAGAGAAATCTGGAGAAACATTTACCTCGTAGCTACGGACATGTTTGATATAGAGATTGTCTAGGAAAATGACATGCAGCTGGAAAGATTGAAGAGCAAAGTTCAGGAAATCTTTTTCTCTACCACAGGGACGATTCTGAGACAGGATTTCACAAAGGTGGAGAACCTCTTGTCTGCTTGAGATGATTTTGTGAGACAGGAAACGGATTGGGAGAACACCTTCGCCAAATGTGTTGAGGATTTGGACGGGCTTGAATTCAAGATAAGCATGCCGCCGCCAGTCACGATGGAGGAATTCGTCACAATCGTGTCCAAATTCGTTGAGCACAATGCTGCCCAGGAGGATAGAGAAGAAATCCCTTGAAGATAGCTCCAACTACCAACTCACTGCTTGTTTACTGCTTGTTAACTGATGTTATTTCGAGAAACCCTAATTAGGGTTGAGTTGTATTAATCTTGGCCGTTGATATTGTTTTAATCTTGGCCTTTCAATTGATTCTGAAAACTCTATATAAAATTGTGATCTCTCACTTTCATTTGTGTGGAGACAGTGTATGAAATTGTTGCATTAGACTATTTCCGATAATAAAAGTTCTTATGCATGATTTGCTTTGAATCACTTTTATTGTCAATTAGTGAGCAAGGTTGCATACTTCTTCTACCATAGATTAGAATTAGATTACAATTAAAAATAGATTTTTGCTTTGAATGTTGGTTAAGTGAATGCTAGATTGATCATATAGATTAATGGTGAAATATTGCTCATACTTTCTTCGAATGGATGATTTTCATTCGATGCGTAAAGTTAGCTTGAGCTTGTGATTGTGGATGCTTAACTTCGGTCTTATTCGAGGCATGAAAAATATAATCACACCCTTTGAAGATTGCACCCACTTTGCGTAGTTGTCCCAGGGAGGCGAAACAAAGCGTGGTTATTCATTTCATCTAATCTTTACTGTCTCTTGAATTCCTAGGCGTAGATTAGATCCTCTAAACCCTTATCTTTTTGCCTTTTTTTTTTAGATCCAAACTGAAAGTCACAATCGAAGAAGCCTTTAATGATAAATTCATCCAAGTCCCAAACTTGTAAGGAATTCTTAAACGTAAGTCCCTTTGTGTATCACCAACATATCACAACGCCCATTGAGCTTATCCACATGTCATGACCTAACGAAAGAAACCTTGGAATCGCCATATGATCTTCTCGCAATCTTAGCATACGCGGTGACTTTGTTCAAAAGAGGATAGAGTGTCTTTCGACATTTTATTTTGTGTGTTCAGTGGATGATAAAACGTACACCAATAAGGTAACAAATGCAAGTGCAAAAGAAGATGCACAAGCAATCTTGAATGCATTATCAGGTAGACTTTATAAAATGGAGCAGGCTAGAGATATGTACAAGGATAAAGCTGAGCGATATGCATCAGTTTTGAGCAAGATTGCAGACTCCTCAGAGAATGCGCAACCTAGGGCCATGGTAAATTTCGAGGAACCAGCAGTGCAAAAAGTGGAGAAGTTTGTCTCCAAGGGTAAGGTGTTTTATGATTTCATTGATGAGATAATTCAACAGGGCTCACAGCTCATAGTTGTCGCAGATGAAAAGACTGCTCAAATAGCCAAGATTAAATTGGAGCTTGAAAAAGAAGAAAACATACTTTCCAAAGAGCAAAAAGAAATGGAACGATGTCTCTCATTTTGGTCACAAATGAAAGAGATAAAACTAAGCAAATTAGTGGAAGTTGGGGTAATTTTTGACAAAGAGAAGTATGTGGAAATAAGAGAATCTCTTAAGAACCGCATACAACTAATCAAATCTCTCATTGAGGACATACAACAAGTACAAGAAGATGTCGAAGGACATCATGTTGTCATGGTAGATGGAACTGAGGAGTTACCGGGTAAACTCCTTGATGATGATCATACTTTCCTCCCGGTCAGCGAGATTGCTCAAATCTTCAAAGAAGCTATCACGAAGCAAGTGGAAGATAAAGGCTTTTCAAAAACTTCAATGCATGCCATATGTGATGTACGACTTTCTCTCGACAATCTCAAGACGCATCTAGATAGATGCAAGAAAATTTGCTCATCTGCAAGAAGGTCAATCACAAGGATTCATACCATTATTGACTATACAGTTGGTCCAAATGAGGTATTCATGCAAGAGATAAAGAAGAAATATGAAGACTTCTGAGCCAAGAGCAAGGAACCATAAAGACTTCTTGTATCTCCAAAGTTAGATAGTTTATATGCTTTCTTCTATGCTTTATGTAAATAGGCTTCGACATTTTACATGTCATTTCGAAAATGTAATTACATGTAAACAAATATGTTCTCCTATAATTGTGGACAACATTTTTTAATAAGTCAACTAGTTAGGTAGGATTTTCCTAGATTTGCTCTCCTGATTTTCCTAAATTTGCTCTCCTCTCCCATCTATAAATAAGAGAGGATTCTATTGTAATTGGGACCTTTTATCTTTTGCAACGAAGTGCTGCCCACTTGTGAAACGAATATTGAAACTTTGAGTTCAATTTTGTTAATCTAATTTTGATCAATAAAGAAGTGAAGTTGCATACCAAACTTTGTGTTGGGAACAATTATCTTATGGTTTGATCGAATTGGTAGTGATTAGTAATTGAGATTGAAAGGGCTTTGAGTAAATCTGTGTAAACTTTGAGTTACACTTATTACTTGAATTTGTGATATTGGTGAATTCTCTATAAGACTTTGTGCTTATATTTATTCATGTTGTTTGTGGGATTATTGTGAAATATATAGAAGACTTTGTGCTTCTCATACAACGCTGGTTACTATCTTGAAGGATTCTTTATCGAAAATTACGAAACGACTTTGTGCCTCTGTGAGCCTTCCTTATTTATTATTTATCATTATCACGCTGGTATTCCTAGGCTTTACTTTGACAAGATAGGAATATTGGAATTACTACTTAGTTTTAGTTTGAAGTTATATTGTATCAAGAACCTAAAATTGTGAAACATTGTAAAACATATTCTCGGAAGAAAGAGAGAATCATGAATGTGACACACCCCCATATCGTTATTGTAAATATTTAATTAGTTTTCCTTAGTTTCAATAAGCAGTAAGAACGGCACCTCCCCTTTCTGAGAGGAGAGATTCTATCTCACATAACTATGGTTGAAATCAAGGTTTTGTAATCTGTTAAAAAGGGATTACAGAATTTTCACCCAACAAGAACATAAGAGCCTAATTTGATTATCAATTTCTCATAATTCAAATATTACACATGTTATATGATCATCAAATACTCAACATTTGAAATTTCATCATTCATACTCATTGTTTCAAACTTTCAAATGAAAAAAAACAAACAAAAAATAAGTTTTAAACATTCATACTCATTGTTTCCGGGCAATGCCAAGAGTCCTAAGTTGGGACTCGGGAGTCCGACTCTAGGACTCACGTGAGTCACTCGCCAGGACTCGGGAGTCCTAGCCTGGACTCTCCAAGACTAGGCTCGAGAGTCCTTGGCAAGTCGACTTGGCAAGCCCTAGGACTCACGAGTCCCAAGAGTTTTTTCCAGGACTCACATAGTCCTCAAACTATGATAATGAGTATCAACTTTATGATAATATTCAAATTAATACATAAAATATTATAATATTGAGAGCAACATCATAATAGTTATATGTATAGTTCATTGCATCATTAAAATTTGAATTCAAAATATCTTAACACCATTAATGTGTATTCTGAGGCATATTCCTATTGCCAATCATATTAGGAATTCACTTGAAATATTTGCAAACCACAATCTCAAGGATGGTTGTCCTTGTATTGCAAGAGCATGGGTGGATCCTCGTCCATCCATCTCGAGGTGGTGTACTTGAGAAGACCCTCAAGCCCAAGAGCACTTATCTGCCTCCCACCCCAAGAACATGCTAGGTTCTTAGGTCCACTCCATCCCTCAATACACCTTGGAGGCACTCCATCCTCCTTGATCAAGCCCAAGAGCACTCATTCGCCTCCCAGCCCACGAGTGCTCCATCTTGGGGTGGCATGCTTGATAAGATGCATGAAAACTGCCTTCCTCAACAAGCCTAGGAGCACTCATACACCTCCCGACCCACAAGCGCTCCACTTGGGGTGGCATGCTTGATGAAAGAAAGGTTGGTACTTCACCTCTTGTGAACTCGGAAGGATGATCGACCTCCCTATTTGCAAAACACTTATAATTCAAAATAGATTGCTAAAAGAATTTACTATATTCATTGGTAATAAAATATCATTATGCAATTATGATACATATATATAGCTATTCTTATTTTACATTCTCAAGCTTGCTTCCCAATAATATTCTTGCTGAAACAATATTTATTTCCAATAGATATCTTATATTCCAATTTCTTATCTCCCTTTTTCCAATCACCACTTGATGATTTCTCCACACGGAAATGATCTCCCTTTTATATCTTATTATTAAGGTAATGACAACCTTGAAGAGCATATAGAAAATATTGAGAGGGGGGGTGGAGGGGGGGGGTGAATCAGCATTCTAAAACTTTAACACATGAAACCATAAGAATCAGCAATGAAAAACTATAATAGCAAACATCAACAAGAACACCAATTTCACGTGGAAAACCCTTTCGGGTAAAAAACCACGACAAAACTGTTGCTTTCATTAACATCAAATGGGCACCAACCCAGGAGACTACAATCTCCAGATTACAAGAGTGAGCACCAACTCCAACGTGAGCACCAACTCACTGAAAATTTTCACAACACTACAACTATGATTTCCATACTTCATTGTTTGCACCAACGACTAGCATACACATGAACTATACAACTCATGCCACTGCTCTACTAATGATTTTCAAACTAAAAAGAAGTGAACTGACTTCTTATCATGCTCAAAATACTAATAAGAGATTCCCAGATTGTACAAAAACATATAATGATGTGCAGATTTACATTTAATAATTCTAAGTAGCAAATAAAGATTTTACATGAGCATATGTTTCTCAGACTTGGAGATACACGTCTGGGTTAGAATGATATTCGAAGGCTCTCTCAAACAGACGATCAACTATGAATTTCCCACGCCACAGCTATTAGCACTTTCCACGACTCCAGCTACAAGTTATCAAGGCACCCTAACTCCCATGCATGCCAATGAAAAGTGATCTCGCGTCAAATACAGGCTTGTTGCTCATAACCAAAGCTCACGTCCAACCTAAAACTGCTCACATGCCTCCATTATGGTCTCACATAGCTGCTAAAGAAAGGTCGAGTGAGTTTAACTAGTTTCTACGTCTCCTTAATGATTCCCACAAGCTCCGGGTTCACCCACAACCCTTGCAATAGTTGTCGAGACTTTTTCATGTAAACCAACATCCATTCATGAGTCTTTTTCAAAAATACCATTCAACTCCAGACTCCACACTCACAAAGACAAGAATAAATCGACTCAAAAGGCTACAGCCCAAGCAAAGAATGAACTTTCATGACTCCATATCTTTGATCCGAATCAAGTCACTTTTTCGCTATAACGAGCACAACTTCATAAAGAAAGCCTAAGAAAAGGATGGCAATAGAATAAAAGCTCACGACTTCAATCTGCACATCTTCCACAGTAAATCGACATAACTCTGGTTGTGCCACTTCACTCAGCCCGTTCAAAAGAAAAAGATAGTGATAGTTTTGAATGCTCACATACTCTCGAGTAGTGGCAACACTAACTTCATAAGAGATTCACTAAAAATGATAATAATAGTATTTAATAAGCACGACATGAATCAATTCCTTCGCACACTCTCAACGCACATCCTGCTCTTACCGATAATGAAAGGTAATAGCATTTAAAAGTTCACAACCGCCGCACTATGCAACTCACGCCCAGAATAAAGTCTTCATGACCTCATAAATAATAATATCCATCACCCGCCCCATTCACAGATGTTTCATAACATATCATGGAATAAAAGAATGGTTCCAAAAATACACGAATAACTCTCACGTCTCAACCACTAATTGCCCAAGCCAGAATGGTGTCGATGGAATTTAAAATTCACCACGACTAAGCATAAAATGTCATAAATCGACACAGCCAAAAATAGACTCCACAAATATACAAGCCACCCACAACAGACAATAAACAAGCCGCCGCCCACAAATAAAGAGCCGCCACACAAATTAGACAAGGCGTTATAAAGAATCTTGACCCAACCTTGACAAGTCAAAACTGATATGGCATAACTGCTGACAAGGACTCATATGAACCTTTGACATCAATGACAAAATGTCCAACAATCTCCCCCTTTGAAATCAATGACAAACTGAACAACCTGCATAACTGAAACGGGGCTGACAAAATATGACAATGAAAGCTCCCCCTGAGTGTAGACATCTAGCCAAAGATAGAGTGAAATCACTCCCAACTTCTTCCACAAGTATTCAAACGTTTCCTTTCTGCCAATTTGAACAAGATTATCAAAATCCAAGTGTCCCATCCTTCTATGGCATAACCATCCTTCATCTTCTTGGCTCAAATAACACTTCTCACTTTTGATGTCATCAAGAATATAAAGATTGTTAGCAACTCTGCTAGCTTCTGCAATATGTCTACCATCCTTACTAATTCCACAACTATTAGAGTTGGAAACAAGAGTGTGCCCTTGGTCACACATTTGACTCACACTCAGCAAATTATGTTTCAGACCTCCAACATACAAAACATTCTCTACCTTTGTTCTTCCGTCATTCAACATAAGAGTGCCTTTACTTGAAATTTTTGCACATGCATTGTCTCCCAATGTTACTATACCACTATTCGTTTTCTTCAACGTGAGAAACTTGCTTTTGTCTCCTATCATATATCTGGAATAGCCACTATCAATATACCATTGATCACTCTCATTCTATGCATGTAGGGTTGTTTGTACAATCATTGATTCAACTTTTTCTACCTCTTTCTTCTTGCATAAACTCTACAATTCACTGCCTTGTGACCAAAACGATTGCATGAAAAACAATACCCATAAAAGAAAGAATTGTTAAACCTGGTCATGTGAGGTTGCCTTGAAATAGGAGGTCTTCTGAAAGTACTATTTCTGATTTTTGATTGCGAACCATTTGTGCTATCAAAGTTGCTCTTTTGCTTTTCTTTGTTTGTTGGCTTGGAACTTTAACCTTCTTCATATCCAACTCCACCTTTATTAGCAGAAGACTTCTGTGAGCTAATGATCTTGTCCAATGACATAGAACTTTTCTGATTTTTCATCTCATTATTCAGCTGCAACATTGATTTGTCTAATTTCCTGAGAGAAACTATTTCAGCTTCGAGTCTTTCATTTTGAGCATATTTCTAACATCTTCTTCAATCTTTTTGGCTTCTTCAATCTGAATTTTTAGATCAACAATCTTCTTTTCAGCTTCTTCAAGAGCTTGAAATGCAATAACCTTAGATTCATTGTCTTCTTGCTGCTGTAATTTCAACTCCTGATTTCGTTTTCTGAGTTTCTTGATTTCACTTAGTGCACTAACAAGTTCTGCTTCAAGATCTACTTCTCCATCTTCATCATATTGCTCATCTTCTATATTTTCATCTTCAATCTCAGGCATATTTTCTTCTTCAGCCATGAATAAGATTTCTTCTACGGAAGACACTTCATCACTATCTTTTGTTGAGCTATTGTGATCTTTTGAATAAAAACCTTTTGTAGATTTCTTAAACTTCTTCTTCTTACGTTGATACACCTTTTTGAAATGTTTTGATTTCTTTTCACTATTGTTGTCCTCATTCTTAACATAAGCACATTTGGATGCAAAGTTTCCTACCTTACCACAGTTGAAGCATTTGAAAGGCAACTTGCCTTTGTACTTTCCTGAAGCCTTCTTCAATTTCATCATGAAGTGTGCCTCTTCAATATCTCAATCTTCATTTGAACTATCACTAGATGCAAGCTCCTTGTCTTTTCCCTTTTTCAAAACTTTAAAGGCTGCTTCCTTGGACGAAAAATCAGGAATTGTCCTCATCTCATAGGCTGTCAGAATACCATGTAGCTCATCTACTGTTAACTTATCAAGTTCCTTCATCTCCTCAATAGCAAAAACCTTTGCATCAAAAAGCAAAGTAAGGGATCTTAGGATCTTCTGAACAACTGTGGACTCCTCAACCTTCTCTCCTAGGCCTTTGATTGTGTTGACAATTTCATCTACACGAAGTAGATATGCAGCAACATTCTCATCTTCTTGCATCTTAAGACTTTCAAAATGTCTTCTATGTCTCTGAAGCTTTGCCTTCTTGACTTTATCATCTCCTTCATAAGTTTTCTTAAGTTTGTCCCAAATTTCTTGAGCCGTATTACCATGCATGACCTTAACAAATTCAGATTCTGCCAAACTACAGAGAATGGCATTCATTGCTTTGGCATTGTGTTCAAAAGTCCTTTTTCCATCTGCATCCGTTGGAGGAGTTGCTGGAATTGTATAACCATTTTCCACACTTCGCCATATATCAAAACCAAGAGACATCAAATAAGTACGCATACTATTCTCCAAAAGGCGTAGTTAAAACCATCAAACAGAGGAGCTCTGTTTGTAGCAAGACCTTCATTTGAACCCATGTGTGTTATCGAGATCTACCTCCAAGCGTTTAAGCTATCTTTTGGAAGGAACCCCACTCTAATACCAATTGAAGAGCACACAGAAAATACTAAGAGGGGGTCGGGGGGGAGGTGAATCAGTATTTTCAAACTTTAACACATGAAACCATAAGAATCAACAATGAAAAACTGTAAGAGCAAACATCAACAAGAACACCAATTTCACATGGAAAACCCTTTTGGGTAAAAAACCACGGCAGAACTGTTGCTTTTATTAACATCAAATGGGCACCAACCCAAGAGACTACAATCTCCAAATTACAAGAGTGAGCACCAACTCACTAGAAGCACCAACTTTGAACAACTGAAGCACCAACTTCGAACAACTAAAGCACCAACTCACTGAAAGTTTTCACAACACTACAACTATGATTTTTATACTTCACTGTCTACACCAACGACTAGCATACATATGAACTATACAGCCCGTGCCACTGCTCTACTAATGATTTTCAAACTAAAAAGGACTGAACTGACTTCTTATCATGCTCAAAATACCAATAAGAGATTCCCAGATTGTACAAAAACATATAATGATGTGCAGATTTACATTTAATAATTCTAAGCAGCAAATAAAGACTCTACATGAGCATATGTTTCTCAGACCTGGAGATACACATCTGGGTCAGAATGATATTCGAAGGCTCACTCAAACAGATGATCAACTATGAATTTCCCACGCCACAGCTACAACACTTTCCACAACTCCAACTACAGGTTATCTAGGCGCCCTAACTCCCTCGCATGCCAATGAAAAGTGGTCTCGCGTCAAATACAGGCCTGTTGCTCATAACCAAAGCTCACGTCCAACTTGAAACTGCTCACACGCCTCCATTATGGTCTCACATAGCTGCTAAAGAAAGGTCAAGTGAGTTTAACTGGTTTCCACGTCTCCTTAATGATTCCCACGAGCTCCAAGTTCACCCACGACCCTTGCAATAGCTATAGAGACTTTTTCACGTAAACCAGCATCCATTCATGAGTCTTTTTCAAAAATGCCATTCAACTCCAGACTCCACACTCACAGAGACAAGAATAAATTGACTCAAAAGGCTACAACACGAGCAAAGAATGAACTTTCATGAGTCTTTTTCAAATGAAATGCTCTCCCTTTTATATCTCAAGTTTGAGGGAGTCACACCTCTTCACCTCAATAGTTACAACTCTTCATCGCTGCACTTGGAGAATAACAATTTAATTTTAAATAAGTCAATTTGTCAGTGCTGCTGTCTTTACTTGTAATCAGCTCTAATAATTCCTCCCCTTTTTTGTTATTTCTAGATCTACCTTCCTTGCAGATCACAGCAAAGCTAGGTAATACACATTGTCAGATTAGTTAGTTCCTCAATCTCTGCTTATGTTGGAGATCTTTCTTGATTAGCTTTCATAAGCAGCACTTGTTTTTGAAAGTGTGATAAGTAAAAAGTGACGATTATATTCTATGCCCAATAACTTTCAACTAAACATCTACACTCCTTCCAATATATCATAGTCATTCACTCCTCACCACTTGAAGCAGCAAGTGAGGCTATGATTTCCATGTTTGTCTTACTACAATTAGTAAGGGCACAAATTAAAAATTTACCTTCCAAATTTCCATTTGGGTTCCATAAGGATTTACAGTGAGCATGACTAATTTAAAAGTAGCAATTTGTTCTGATACAAGGTCTAAATTTAATCCATAATTGTTGTATGCCTTAACATAACTTTGATGAAATCTTTCCAATTCCTTGAAATTTGAACAATGTAGAGACATTGCGAACAAATCAAATTCTTTTGAAGAAAGATGGCATTGGCATTGCATAGCCAAATGAATGAGGACCAAAAAATGTACATAACAAACAATTGATCACAATTTCAAATTGTGCTGGCTTCAAAACTGTTTTCCTGATGAAGAATCTAGTAGTGACCCCCAAAACATCTGGACATAAATTTACATATATGGTTGATTCCAGAAGAATTTACTACTGTAATAATACACTGTGAATAGACAAACCTAAAAGCTAATGCATGGAATCAATTCAACACATTCCCTAAGGCCAGGACTACATAAACAAAATACCAGACACATAAAAGGAAACCCTATAACCTATGAAAAATCAAAACTTAAACTGAATGTTTCATAAGGTTGTCATAAATTGACAGTGGATAACACTTATAAGAGTGTAAGACAAGTACAAATCTCCTCACTACAAGAAGGCATGCAAATTCTGTAATAGACAGAGAGCATTGAGATCAAATCACCAAACAAATTCGGCTAGACTAATTGTCCACAATGCCAATAGGAGATCAATGTACACATCACATGTATTCAAACTCACAGGAAAACCAAGGCCAGGGCTCAACCTAGACTCTAAAACCAAACCCTAAACACTGTGCAAAACAATTAATTAAGCTAAATCATTCAAAGGCTGATGTTTTTAGAGTAAATGAGCACGGTCGTAATTGATTGTCCATGTTTCAAATCTTTGGCACCGCAATAAGGCCGCCCATAACTTAGGCAGACATGTGGTAGGTCTTTGGTGTGACAATTATAGGGTATATTCTCTAAGATTATCTTTATAAATTTGAAAAGAAGAATCGAAGTTACAAAAAAGAAAGTGGTCCGCACCCGAAAATAATAAATTAAACCAGATCAGAATTACTTCATTAAATCTAACAACAAAAATAGGGTTTCATACGCCAGTGATCGAGGGTTCCAATTTCCAAAAATTTGAATCGAATGCAAAAAAAAGCCTCGATTTTCACATACAATGTAGCGCTGATAAAATTTTTGCTTGTAATGCCTGATGACATCAGGGCGGGAGGCCATGTGAGGCGGCATAAGAATATTTGACCAGTAATCTGCCCATCGCGGGTCACTTTCGTATGCATATGCACTGGCTGCTACTTTCTTGATACGCTGAGGATCGTCCGCCATAACTTCTCTTTGATTTACTGTTAAACTAAAAATCTCTCCTCCAAACCCTACAAAAGTACATATCAATATTAGAACAAGCGAATGATTTGCGCTTGCTTAATCATTCGACACTTACCCAAGGTCAAAAATTGATGTCGAGTCTAAATAATTATCGATCTTTAGTCATTCAATGCTACGGTAGGGTTGAACCTGGCTGCGGTTACGGGACATCTATGTAGTTAACATCGATGTAATTGTATGATCTGATCCTCGACAAATAGAATAAAATAGAAGAATATGAGAATTTTATAACCTTCACAAGGGTAAAGAAGGTTTATGGGATAATGAATATACCATTTTAGTTTTTAATCTTGTTGAAAGGCTACTAAGAAATTTGACGATGAGCTCTCATGTTTTTTCATTCTTATTTTTTGTGAACAAATATTCTAATGAAATATATGTTTAAAGTGTATGTGTAGTTGTGTAGTTGATCTGAATATCATAATAAGTTTCACACTCTATAATGAATGCCTTCTAAGTACTCTTATTCTCCACCAAATGAACGTTTGTAAGTGTACTATTAACTTTGAGCATCAAATCGCTAAGCTCATGAGTGGACTTTAATTTTTTAATGGTTAATATAGTTTTGTGTTTACTTTGGTGGAATGTTTTAGTATAATAATATATTGAGTGTTATATTCTTGTGTTTAGTTTAGTTTATGCATTGATTTTTATCCATTTTATCTACCTCTAGTTATACCAATTTTCATATGTTTATTATCTATTCTTCGTTATTGCACCTTCATCTACACTTATTTTCATATATATTCATTCCCCATATCAAAATCGTCATTTAGCTTAGGGTTCATTTTTAAACATCTTGGAATTTCCCAATTCAATCCAAAGGCATGTGGGAATAACCCCAAAATTCAAATTATCAAATTTCAATTTCAATTTTTCCACCCCCTTCTACTAGTTGTAACAAGTCAGCTCGGCATACATTTGTGTGACATTGATATGTCATGGTATTTAAATATATTTATTTGCGCACTTGATTACAAAGGCAATAAAAAGAGAAAATTGTTAGAGCACATTTCAATTTCGTAAAGGCATTATAAAACCAAATCTACAACATCATCATATGGAACATCTACATATCTAAGTATGTCTTGATGTTGCTCATTATCGTTAATCTAGTTTGCCAAAGGGGTTTGGCATGGAAGAATTTGTTCATCTATTAAGTCAACAAACTCGTAAATGATGTTCCTAAACACCACTTTGATAAGCTCAACTATCAATAAGATGAAGATGAATAAGCTACAAGTTCACATTCTATTAGATCAATCCTATGTAGCCCCAATTGAATTCATGATATAGATCAAGTCCACAACACTTAGGGATCCATTGAATAATGCTCGAGATTGAACTAAAGGTTTTTAAGATGGCACAAACTTGAGAAAGTCATCATACTTATGAATTAATTATCTGATTGTGGCCAATCAATTGAGCATCACATCTACATCATTCTCCTTCGTCAATTTTAGAGCTAAGTACTTTTATCCCTCATATTTAATTTTCAAATATTTATTATAATTATATGTCCTTAGCTCTAACTAATCTAGTTTTTTGCACATATTGATTGAATTTATTTATTTATCATGAACTTATGTAAAAGAGATTTTATTCACTTACATTTATTGGTGAACTTGTACTTGCCAAGTCTAACTTGTTGCTATTATGCATGAATCATAACTAGTAGGCACATGCATAGATCATATAAATCACAAACTATTTTTGTTTGTGAAGTAACAATTTATGTGTAATGGCAAGGAATTGAATGGATCATATTAAAATCTACAAAACATGTGATAATCCAAGATCTAATATAAAAAATAGAAATTTGAAAATTATAAATACAAATGATTAAAGAAATTAACATAGCATTACAAAGTTATTCTCCAAAAGAGAGTAAGAAGAAAAGTAGCATTAGGAAAACATAACAACTTGAAGCTACAAGATGAAAAATTTATATAAAAGTAATCTAAAATAAACTAGGAGAGTGAGTATATACAGATTAGGTGAGAGGTGAGAGGAGGAAAATATAACCAATAAGGAGAGAACACCAAAGGTGTCCAAGAATAGTAAATGTAACTCCCATGAAAGATGTTGAATCCTCACATCACTCACACTAATACTCATTGTATACCTAAGCAAGCCTAATTAAGAAGTATAGGAAAAACCTAGATAAAAGAAAAATAAATACTTACTAGGAAAATTAAAAAAACTACACTAGCATCCCCCTTAAGCATAGATTAGGTGGGTGAAAGGACATGGATCTCAACAAATGAATCCTGGTGAGGTACCCATTTACATAAACATCCCTCCAAAGAGAATAATCCCTCTTAAGAAAAGAAAGAATATCCCCCCAAATATAGAGAGAAAAGACACCAAGAGTAAGGAAGGACTAGGTAGCCCCCTAGATGATAACACATCTCACACCCCCAAAAAAACTCATAAATGAAGATACTTTATTTCTATGAAGGGTTTGGTAAAAATATTAGTAGCTTGCTTAGAAGTCAAGCAATGGTGGAGATCGATGACTTGTCCATGAATGAGCTCCTAAATGTAATGCATGTGGACCTTAATATGCTTGGTCCTCTAATGATGGACTAGGTTTCCTAAGATTTGAATAGCATTTTAGTTGTCACAAAATATGACTAATGGAAATTTAAATTAAAGACTGAATGCAGTGAAAAGTTTCTAAAGCTAAATAGCCTTGGTAGTAGCATTTATATCCCCCTAATACTCAACCTCAATAGAAGATAGAGCAATATCAAATTGCTTCTTACTCAACCAACAAATAAGCCCTAAACCAAGAGAAAATTTGTAACCTAAAGTAAACTTGTGATCATCAGAAATTTTTCCCAATCTAAATCTATGTATCCCACCAAGTCGATACCAATGTCCACTACATAGTGAATTCCAAAACTATGAGTAACATGAATGTAGTGGAGAATCTATTTAGTTTCTTTCCCTTGCAATTCATAGCGATCTTATATGAATTGAGAGATCATGTCCACAGGTCTCATGTGATTATGGTAGATGAGACTCCCAACAAGTTATTGATAAAAAGTGCATTAAATGAAAAGTGAATAACAATGAGCCTCAAGTTTGAACCCAAAAAAGAAAGGGAGTCAAAATGGGGTTAAAATCATCCATGTGAAACCTCATGAGAAAATATAAAGTATACTTGGACTATGTGATGGTGATCCCAAAAGCAAACATAGATATCTCAATCTTAATAAATTAGTAAAACAAGCCCAAGTAAATCATAAAAAACCTATCATTTAGGGAAGTTTTTATTGTTGTAATGGTGGATGAGGAATTCCTTATGATCAATAGATTATCACCATAGACAAGTAAGAGTGAATCATCTTGCTACAAAATATAGATGTTCAAATTTGAACAACAACAAGAAAACTTAACTGTGAGAAGGAAGGGATCCACCTTAAAACACCAAGCTTGAGGGGCCTATTTCAAGCCATAAATAGATTTATAAAGGCTACAAACCAAAGGAGATTCTTGGATAAAATTCTATGGATACTCCATGTATATTTCCTCTTTGAGGTCTCCATGGATAAAAGCACTCTTCACATCCATCTAGTGAACTTCCCATCAATGTGCTATAGTAATGGCAAGTATTATTTTGATGGATTTTATTTTGGCTACTTGGGAAAAGGTCTCAAAGTAATCAACATTAGGAACCTAAGAAATACTCGTTCCAATTAATTGAACCTTATCCTTATCCATTGACCTATCTACTATGAATTTTGTTTGATAGATCACTTACATTGAATATGTTTTCTTCTTGAAGGTAGGGAAATGATTAGAAGGTAAAATCACTAAAAACATAAACAAAATGCATTCAAAATGATAATTATACCTTCAATTCTCCCTCTAAATGGATTGAGCTCCAAGTTGCACCCTAGAACTTGTGGATTTGCTCTTTATTTTTTTGATTTGTGGATTGCTCTTGATAGTTACTCCAGCATAATTTAGTTGGTTTGAATTGTGACTGTTGAAATGAGAAAGATAGGCTTCAATTTATATAATTTTGGATGGAGAAATGGAGGGTCAAGATCTTCTTGTGGAATGAATGGTTGAGATTGAATGAGATGGCAAGGTTTAGCCTTATGACAAGTGTTGTAAGGTGGAGGCTTATGAATATGACATGTGGCATGGGGAAGAGAGGAAGGTGTGCTCACACATGTGTGAGCACATCTTGTGAAAGAACAAGGAAATGACAAGTGGAGAGCAAGGTGTGCTCACACATGAGTGAGCAAATCCTGGGAAGAACAAGAAAACGGTGAGTGGAGAGCAAGGTGTGCTCACACATCTTGGAAAGAATAAGATTGTGACAAGTGTAAGCAAATGAGGAAAGGTGTAAAATAAGTAGGCTTTGACCGTATGACAAGTGGTGATAAATGGAAAGTGTAGGGTGGATCTTATGGGGAAGAGGATCTCACATATGTGTGAGCATCCAATGAGAGGAGAGGTCAAAGATATGAGTTGAATATTAATGGTGACTTGTGCGTGCAACACTTGTTACGTGTCTAGAAGTTTGGGGGAATGGGTAGAATTAGAAATTAGGAAAATGTTAATGATGATTAGGATAAGAATTAAGTTAATGAAACAATTAATCATAAATTCATTAACTTAATTAGGTTTATGATCATAGATTGATTAACTGAATTCGGATTAGGAGATTTGGAGGAATGTGCATAAAAGTTAAATTAATTAAATAGTAAAATATTTAATTAATTTGGGTGATACTTGTGATCAAGTGAAAATCCTTGTTCCTAAACGTGTATCAACAACAAGAATGCAAGAAACAACGAAGAACACCTAACACCTCAAGATTGGGCAAAACGTTGAACTTGAACAAAGAAGATGGAATGAAACGATTATACCTTGTCAAGTTGTTCTTTGGTTGGCCCTTCAATATTTGATGTTGTGTATGCTCCTTGGATGGAAAATGAGATTAAAGATGCAAGATGGTTGAAAGTGGATGATTAATGGATTCAAGTGCTATGATGAAGGAAAAATATGAAAATTGGCTAAGTATGGCTTCAAATGGCAAAATGGCAAGAGTTTGGTATCAAATGCATAAAGTCCCTAAATGAGAGAAAAGAGGGGGTATTTATAGAGGTTATTGAATTCTCTATTGAATTCAATGGTCAAGATTGAGCCACCATGGCCAAGATGAAGGGCTATGGTGAGTTGAGGACTCACAAGCCCTCGCATCTTGACATGTGGAAAGTGAAATGACCAAGGATGTGATGAGGTGTAGGTGAGGTGGAAGGACATATGATGGAGGTACTTGTAAATACCTCAATGTGACCACTCAATGATCACATGGGGAAGAGAAGATTTCTTGGAGGAATAAAAGTGAATTTGAAATTCACAATGATTGGAGAATCTTGTGAATAAGACAAGGTTCCAAGAAGAGAGGTGGAAAGTACCTTGGATAAAACAAGGTGCTTAAAAAGGTAAGTACTTACCCACATGTGACTTGATGTGACAGGTCAAAGATTCTAGAAGACCTTGGCACATGTGATGTGAAAATCAAAGGTTCTAGAACTTGCATGGGGAAGAGAAGATTCCTTGGAGGAATAAAAGTGAATTAAAAATTCACATGGGGAAGAG